>OMLI01058812.1:16104-27489 GCA_900302605.1 Rondeletia loricata
GGTCCCCCCCCCCCCCCCTGCTGAAATTCACAGAAGCAAAACAGTGCAGGAACCCATAATTATGCTGTGGCAGAAAAAGTCCTAGTTATTTCCCCCAAAACAGATGGAGAGGGAATAGTGAGCAAGGCAGATTTAACACACAGTAGCTAGTATGAAACACATCCGTGGTGCTTCCCTACTCCTATTACTGCCTAATCCATGTATCGGTGCAAGAATATACCTGCCAGCATTTCTTTGTCACACTATAAGCTTACAAATTACGCCTAGTGAACTTTTTACCTTTTAAAACTTGGACATTTTTCAAGATTTAATTTTTTGGTAAATCTTATGAGGGTGTTAAATGACACTTGATTATAACTGTAAAAATGTCGGTGCTTTCCCAGCTGAAGTGAAATCCCAGAGTAGGATATGTCGATCTGTGGATTCTACTTGCTTCCCTGAGGCTTGGCAGGTGTGTGCATGTGTGTGTGTGTGCGTGTGTGTGTGTGTTTGTGTGGCACTCTCACGGGTGGCCTCTGTAGAGTTTGTGTGTGCTATGGCAAAAAAGGACAGTGGAGGGCATAGCATGGCGGGCATGAGGCTCGGTCCACCCCTAGTCTGCCCTGCCCCATCCACGAGATGAGTGATGAGCTTGTTTATTATACCAAATCCCTTCCTGTAGCCTACACATGACTCATAGGGCGTAGTGCCAGTCACGTGTGTGTTTGCATGCACACGTAGGTGTTTGCACAAGCATTTCCTTGTGTGCATCTGTGTGTGTTCCATGCACGGGTTTTGTCAAGGCCTTTATTAAGATGTCGCCAAGTTGTAGAACCTGAGGTACCCTGCTCCTCTCGTCTGTCTGCCTTCTGGTCCAACTGATTGGCAGGGCTAGACTGTCAGGAGTCCCAATGGAGAAAAAGTCAATTTTCACCGCTTGCTAGCAGCTGGGTCAAACCCCTTCAGTCAAACCCCTCTTTCGATCCGGTGTCCAACAGGACAGATGGTCCACACAGGTCCTTATTTCCTCCCAAAGTGTAGATCTTGACTTTTTATTTTGATACAACATCCTGGTAGTTGAAGCAGGTATTTCAAGGATACAAATATCCCCCTAAAGGGACTTTAGATGCAAATCGTTGCTCTCTTCCCTAAAGATTGGGCCTTATTTCTGTGTCTCAGGATGTCCACCTAATTGCAGTCTACTGCACGAAATGCTCAGCAAAAGAGCAAGACTGCAATTAGCCGTGGCTCACTGCCAACTCGGTGTAAATCTGCCAAATTGTTTCTCTTAAGAAAGTTGAGCAATTGTGGTCTTCTCCTCTACTTTTGAAATGCAGGCCTGTCACTGGGCGATCGTATAATTAGGCAGACCAGCAGTAGCAGAGAGCGTGCTATAAGTCTAAAGCTGCGGCGATGTGTTGGTGTGCTGAGGCATACAGAGGTGGGGTGTTATTTATGTGTTTCTCCCTTCATCTTCTGGCCTGGCTGTGTGGATATCACATGGTCCTGGGGCCACAGCAGTATCTGTCACGTAGCTCTCTGGACACCTACCTATGTTGTAGTGTTCAACAGAGCAGCAAAATTAATTCTCCTCTCACTAGTTCTCTTTTTCTCCCTCCCTCCCACCTTCCCTTGTTTTTCTCCTGCAGCTCATTATCCTAGAAGACTACGCGGACCCTTTCGATGCCGAGCAGGCAGGTGGGACTCAGACCAGCACGGAAAAAGTGACGACAGAGAATGACGGCTACATGGAGCCCTACGAGGCCCAGAAGATGATGGCAGGTAGATCAACAGTCTCTGTCCCCTCCTTGGTCCTCAATTCCCTCATACCTCTAATTTGTGTCACGTAGCCACAAGCTGTAAAGTCATATTCATGAAACAACAATCTTCTGTCCACCTTCAGCCTCTTGGTAATCGCAGGTGAGGGGACCAGTAATGCATCCCTGCCTTTATTATGGCTTCATATGGAATGTCTTAGTACAGTGTTAATTAATATGCAATATGCAGCAATATGTTGGCAGGCTGGTCGCTAATGAACAGGCTCAGATGGCCAAACGACACTCTACATGACAGGTGCAGCAGAGCAGAAATGACCTGTGTGGCATGAAGGGTGTCAAAACACGTTTTCGAAGTGGTTTTGCTCTCAGAAATGATATCGGCAGATAAGTGGTTTTGAAAATAAACCCCGGCTGAATGGGTCCAATAAAGCGAGAGATGTTTTTCCGCTGAACTATCTGCACTCTGAGACAGCCTCTTGCTGGGTTTTCCAGGAAGACCGTTTCTGAGACAACTAGAGCCGTGCTTACACAATAATTCAGTCGAACCACATTCTCCGCACAGCTTTGTCAGAGAACATATTCATTCTGTGGCTAAATGAGCACAGCAATGACAAAAAAACAAAGAATGCGCAGAGTGAGAAGAGAAATGATTAATATTTAGCAGAAAAATGTTGCGGCAGCTGTGTTCCCTAGTGCATATGCCTTTGTGAATGTCAGACCTCAAAAGGATGTTTCTGGAACTGGAGTGACTACAAGATTTTGGTATTTAGGTCTTGACATGATGACCTCTGTCATCTACCATATATACACCCCCCCACACACACACACACACACACACGCACACACACACACACACACACACACACCATAGTGGCAGGCCTTGAATGTCTGTCTCCCTCCTCTGCAATTTTCCTTTAATGGGCCTCCAGACAATCTCTTCTTTTCATCTGTCTTACTGGTTTGACCTCTAGCCCAGTCTTTGCCTCAGCTGAGTACAAAGACTCAAGATTTATCGGCTCTCTCAGGTGTAGGAAGCTGTAAAGAAGAAGAAAAAATCTGTGAGGAAGGCTTTCACAGTATCACTCATCTTGAATCGTATTCCAAGTCCAAGCTTTTTCATTTAACCAGAGACAGTTCTGCATTTGGCTATGCTGAAAAACTAAGCCATGTTAGCTTCACGCTTTTGTTTGTTCAGATGAAGTCTTCAGTTTTTAGTAGGATCTAGTTGTTCTTGTCTTTGAAGCATAAGGTAGTGTTGTTTTCAGGCACCCTCATATTCTATTGATTGCCAATTCCTGTGCTTTCTGCTGTTTTGACTAAGCTGTCAGGGCGCTGTTGTAAATAGTGCTGTTGGCGGATTTCTTTAGCTCTGCTCTCTCATCCTTTTAATATTCATAATAATCCAGGGATTTGTTCCCCGGTGATGGATGGATCACCTATGATGGTTTCGTAAGCTTGTGTCAAATGATATACTGATTCAAACATATGCGCACACAGGTTTGAATGCCATTATTTGGGGATGGAAGATTAACAATATTTGATATCTTTGCCTGCAAGTGGGGTGTGTGTGTGTGTGTGTGTGTGTGTGGGGGGGGTTATGTGAAATGTCCTTAGAATAATACCCTCAAAGCTCTCAGGGGGTAACTGAGTCATGCCATACTGATGACTAAGATGGGTTAGAATGTAATATAAATCATAATCATAGCCCTAATAATACCCAAATTGCATTCTAAAATAAGCTTATGTACAATGGGTTTGTATGGAAAACAATTTTTTTAATGTGAAATTATAATCATGGGTGAATGTGCCAAAATACCAAAATAAAGTTTTGTGGTAATTTTGCTGGTGCATTACTGGCGGAATATGTGATGATACCGATTTATCTGTGCAAGGCCGATATCAGCCAATAGCATCAGTGCACCAATACATCAGTCCGGTCGTAGTACTGTCTATGGCTAGGGTAATTGCTGCGTCTCTCACTCTGACAGAGTTGAGTATATTGGTTAGGAAGAACTGCCTCAGCATTCAGTGAGGCTAGAAAGGGAGCGAGGAGCCATCGCATGGACCAAAGAAAAGACTTAACCACTCATGTGAAGCTAGAGGCTCGCATCTCTCTCCCTCTCACTCTATCACTCTCTCATGTCTCTCCCTCTCCAGGCTGGAATATTTTTTCCTATGCCTCTGTGACGACCTGCATTGTTAACAATACCAGAGTCTGAATTGTCTTCAGTCGTCAGACTGTTAGCTGTAGATAGGGCAGTTGTAGCTCTCCTCTCTGCACTTGCTATCACAGATGGGTGAAGACAGACACCAAACCCCAAACATGCCAACACAACAGAAACTTTTCTATTTATGGCTGTCAGAGCAAGTTTGTAATTTTCCACCAGCCAAATTTATGTTCTCTATAAAAGTGTTAGTCCACCTCCCCATAAAATGGACTTTAACCGTCTCAACTTGTAAAATTCAGAGGCGTATGAAAGATAGTTTCTTATAAAAAGTGTATCAAATTGATTAGGAGAAGCAGATCGGTAGTAAATCAGACTTCATTTTTATTAGTAATGGTTTATTGTTCGTGGTGTATGTGTCCGCACCGGCAGCCTTGAGGTTTCAGGTCTCAACACAAAATTGAATTTGTCTGAGCTACTGTTAGCTTGGGTTTCTCCCTTAACACACACATGCACACCCACACACACACACACACACACGGGGCGTCCTGGGTTCAGATCCAGCCTTTGTCGCATGCAAGCCCCCATGAACAGCTCTGGGCTGTGAGGTGATTTTGCCGTAGTGGCCAAGCTCGGAACTGCAAGTCACATGACGCCATGGGGCCCAAAAATACTTTTTCCCATAGAGATACATTAGTTTACATGCGCACAATAATGTGACTATTGCCAATACTGTGAGTTCCGTCTGGCCAGTGCAAAATTTATGCATAGTTGATTCCAGCCATTCAAAGCTTCCCAGGTCTCTACAACTTTAATTGGAAATACTACATAAACGTCTCCAAAACGATGCTTGCAGAATGGTTGCATCCATTGTTGGGGTCGATGGTAAGCTGAAAGGCAATACCAAAGCAGCAAGAAATACATGATTTGCCTGTTAAAAACTTTGTAGCTGCAGCCCGCTACATGGATGCAATTGAAGCCTCTCGCACCGCTCACATTCGGTCAGAACTAGGGGTGTGACGATTCACCGATTTGAACCGATGCACCGGGCTTAATGTTTAAGATACGGCTACATCGATTCAGACAGCTTGTATCGGGCAAAAGTTGGGAGGGAATCGCGCATAATACGATGCAGGCTTCAGTGTATCGGTAAAGCCCGATATGACACGTGTATCTTATTTTTTTGCGTCTAATAATTTATATTGCTGCTGCTCCATTCGCATTGTCTTTCTCTCGAGTTTTCTCCAAAGCTATCTGCTTCTCTCTCTCTCTCTCTCTGCCTGTCGGTCCTCCTGTGAGTGTGAAGGCTCACACACGGGTCACGTGTCGCCCCGCCCCTCGCTTTCTGCCCCCTCCTTTTGTTTTTGCAAGGATGCCAACTGACGGTGAGGAAATATACAGGAAATCACAAGTTTGGTCTTACTTTGGATTATACAAGAAAGACAGAAAACTTGATGAAAGTGTGGCAATATGCAAAACTTGCCGAACAGAAGTTAAATATACAGGTAGTTGTGTCAGTTCATACTACAGCAGCACATATGGTTCGGTTCACAACTTACTTGATCTAACTTAGGAAATAGGTACAATTCTTGCTATTGTGTTAAAGAAATATGACCAGTTTTTTTATAAACTGCCATTGCAAACTTACGGTATGTAAGTTTGCAATGGCAGTTTATAAAAAGTTCCTGACACCTTTTTTACACAGCCATTTACATTTCTGTATATGGACTATTGAAAAGTTAAAGTCCACTACATGTAGTCTACTGCCTACACATTAGGTTGGCAGTCAGCCCTTTTTTTTTTTTTATTAAAACATTTTTTTCATATTATTAGCAAGTACCTCATTGCAGAAATTAATTGTTAATAAACAATGGCCTGTTTGACTGATTTTAATGTTCTAATACAAACAAATGAGATTCCAAATAGGTTGTTAACACCATCCTTCACTCCCTCTCCCATTACTGGATTGAGTAGATGTATACCTATTAGGATTTCTTCTCGCAACCAGTCACAGTCGTTTATGTTACACATATAAGCGCCGCATCGTATCACATCGCATCGCATTGAGACGGCTGAATCGATTCGTATCGATCTGTTGGCTGCTTAATCGTTGATTGCATATTGAGATGCAAATCGAATCATGCTCGGATGGTGAGATGCACACCCCTAGTCAGAACAGAGCGACCCATCAACCAAGTGGCTTGCAGTGTGAACGCCCTGTTCACACACAGTGCTCTGCTGTGTTGAATTTGATCATAATTTAAAACGCATTAATCGCATATTTCTACGATGCGTATAGTCTAATTGTGTAGAAATCGAATGCTGTATTGAAGATACATTTGTTTATAATTCCTTGATTACACAACATCCACACACCCCACGCGCACACACACACTTACACTCGACCGCATAGTGTGAGGTGTGGCATGTAAGGCCTAAGGCGAAAAGTGCCACAGCCGTTTACATAACCTTCAGGTAGAGTGTGCATTTCTGCTCTGTGTGTGTGTGTATGTGTGTGTGCTGTCTGCTCCATATCTCTCTCCCAAGAGCGGTCCTTAGTGAGGTTGACCTGGCTGATTTATGGGCCTGCTGGAGGGGCATGTCACGACTTCCTTAACCTGCAAAGCCTCCCCTCGTAAGCTGCTCCACACCCGCTGCCGGGACTCACTGCACCACCTGCAGTTATGTGAAGACATGCACTCAGCCCCTTTGTCTATACCGTGTTTCCTGTGTCTGTGTGTGTGTGAGTGTGTGAGTGTGTGTGTGCTTGCAGAGTTCCTCGAATGTTTGTCATGTCCACACGTGTTACATTTTGCATGTGCTATCTTTGTATCCGTGTGTGTGGAATGTGTGTGAGGCTGGAATAGGATGTTTTTTCCCTCGTTGTCAGCTGGTGTTCTGGCCTGTTGATTTATTGTATGTAAGGTTTGTGTGTGTGTGTGTGTGTGTGTGTGTGTGTGTGTGTGCGTGCGTGTGTGTGTGTCTGTACGAAGCTAGGTGTTGTAGCTTGTCTAGAAAAGGCATTCAGTACGTCTAATATACATCATTACTTACTCATTACTTCCTCACAGCCCTAACTGTATACATTTAGACATGCTACTGTTTCATACTATTTACAATGACGCGTAACTAGAAAAACCTAGAATATACTGTCTAACAAACCTTCCTGGGTATAGTGTACCTACGTAGCCTTTCAGCAAGTCATGGGAGAAATCCTACCACATATTGCTGCATATGAAGTGGATCATAACTAGTAATGTGTTAAATAAGTTACCATGAGACAGTTGGACCACTGTGCACATTATAGCCCTGGGCAAAAATATATTTGGGAATTATTTCAAACATTTAACCTGCTTGAGGTGTGCTTGATTCACTTTGCCAGGTATCTGAAAAGCCTCAAACATGGAGAAAATCAACTGCATGATAAGGTAAATGAAGTGCATCTTGGTTTCTCAAATAATTTCAAATATGTCAACATCTATTTTGCTTTCACTCGAGCCATTTTGCATCCCCGATTGAATTAAACGTGGGCCTTACTAAGAAGGGATGCAAAATGACCACTGCAAAACAGCAGCAGATGCAAACCGGGAGTTCAAGTAAAAGCAAAGGATTTTTCCAAGATCCAATTATTGTAACCCGTACAACAGAAGTCAGGAAACAAGGAAACAGTCAAAACAGCACTGCAGCTGATAGATAGATTCAGTTTATGTTGTGAATTACGACAAGGCATCCAAGCAAACTGACTCGGAAAATAAACGTGGGAAAATACAATCTCCCGTTCCCTGAGAGGAGAGATGCTAGCAAAATGTTAAACGCTAACTAGACTAAAAAAACAAACCCCACGATATGATATTCCAGGTGCACAATTTGATATGTTGTGACCCGACTGTACAAAAGTATTACAAAGTATTACATTGCATACACTTGAGTTTTCATACAGTTTTTTCTTTTTAAAGCAAATTGTTGACTCAGTAGAAGCCGTAGCATTGCTTCTTACATTGCACTGTGAAAAAGTGAGTATTCACTTAAGAGTAAACTCATGCAGAATACATTCATTTATCTGTTGGTAAATTAGAATCAAGCAGTTGCAGTTAAGGCAGACTAACATGTTTTTTTCCCCCTAAACTTGCATCTACTCTCCGCTTACCTGGCAGGACTTTGACTGAGCAGGTGCATAAAAATGGCGGCTTGTTAGACTGACATCAATCACTCCTCCCACATCGCCCTGATGATGTCAGTCCAGGAGGCGGCCATCTTTGTGTCCCTGATCTGTCAAAGCTTGATGACCTAGCTGGAGCGTGAACACCTATTCTGCTGTCAGGCTGAACTGCTCTATATTCTTAAGGTCGTGACACATGGGCACACCTTTTGAGATTGGCGATTTCTTTTTCATCCGGCTCGGGAAAATTTTAAATAGGACAAAATCAATATGCATGGGAACAAAAGTATGAAGTGACAGTTACTGTGTCGCCCATCTTCACTACCTCAAAATGTTGCCCATGTGTCTCGGGCTCAGTCTAGCAACACTCAAGCGTTCCTCCAATCTACACTTTTCTTCTTTGATACCCTGTGCAGCGTGGACAGAAGCCTATCTGAAGCTAGTTTCACTTCCTTGAATCTGGCTGATCCAGGGGCGTAAGATGACGCCTGGGTTTCACAAAAGCATCTGATGCTAAGCAAAAGGGACAAGGACAATCTAAAGTCTTTGTCCCATTTGATTTCAGACCAGATGCATTGCGACTGCATCTATAAAGGGCTAGGAGCCTCATTCATACACAGGTAGAAATATTTCCCAGAAAGAGGAGAATCAAATTTTCCAAACTAACCCCCACAGGTAGCTCTGGAAAATCAGCTTTCAGTTCTCTGTTGGTGTGTCAACACCTTTGTTTGAATGTAACTCGGAGCCCTATATAGAAAGAGTCTGGATTCATCTTGTATCTGCTTTGGGATTTGAATAACAGGCATAAATGAAATCCTTTTGTGCGATTCTTTTGGAAAACCAGGCATGACTTGTGCTGACTTGGTCTCCTCACAGAATGACTGTATACTGTAGCAAAGAGCCAATTATATAATATACATTAAATCACATTATAATACACATTAGAGTGCCACATTAAGGCACTCTCATGAGCATGAAGGATTTTGCCAAAACACATCAGCCTGATGTGGCAAAACCAAGGTAAAGCCTTTTTCAAATTTTTTGGGAGTGCCACCATTCCCATGTTTTCCATGGATTTTTTGTGATTTAGTTACCATTTCTTGGCTGTGCACCCTGCCAGATGACTATACAAAGAGGTACACCTTCACTAATATATCTCTGAGGTGACAAGAAATAAAATCCAATTATATGATAACCAATATATGCCAGAACTGAGAAAGAAACTCTCTTCTAGAGACGACCAATGAAACAAAACAGAACAGGTGCGTCACCTGGAACTGTGTTTAAGATTCAGTTTCAATATGTCACTGTTGTACAAATAGATAGGAACCACAACAACGGTGGAGGTCAGCACTTGGATGTGTAACGAGTAGATAAGACATGGTGTTGAAACCAAAACCCTGATATATTTTACATCATGCACGTTTTGTTTGTTTTTGAGCTGGCACAAGATGTCCTGGTCAACTGATGCATCGCTCCACAGGTTCAGCTAAACCGCTACATAACTAGCTCTGGCTGTCAATTCTGGCTTCACTTTCCAACTCTCCATCTCTCTAACCCTTGTTCTTAAAATAAATAATTTCCCCCAACGTCTCTTGCTGTGCAATCTCTCAATCTGGATCAATCCATCCTGCCTTGCTCACAAGACTGAGCACATACGTTCTCTCTGAGCGCTCTCACTTCACAGTCTACTTTTGTCAAGGGGTGTTTTATTGCGGAAAACGTCCATATTTCGATGCCATCTTTTTTTTTTTTTATTAATCAGGGAATCCATTTAGTTGCAAATTAGAATTCATGTCTAAATTAAAGCAATTGACCCTTTTGGATTTCGTTGCCTTACTCATTCCATACAGTTATTGCTCATTCAAACTCTTGCTGTTTTTCCTTGCAATTATTGTTGTTTAATTTGTTAACCAGGAAGCAGCGCCCACCATCGCTGCCGCCTTTTCAGAACCCTCATACCTGACTCTGCCACATCGGCAATGTCCACCCCTTGCTCTTGTGCCATGAAGCCCAGGACGGAAAATATTGCGAAGCCAGACACAAAACTGGTACCACTGTTGAGGGCTCCCAGCAGCATACAGTCCCTATGTCACACATACGTCATGAGGAGGAATTGTTAATGAACACACAAGGATCCTGTCATCCCCCTCCCCGTTACAACCCACCCCGCTCTCCCCTACCGCTAACCCCCTCCCCGTAAACTGGCGCCTCACCTGTAGCAGTTGTATTTGTACTTGTTGTAGCTCCCTAAGGACGTCATAGCGCCCAGGCTGATGGCGTAGGAGAAGAAGACCTGGGTGCCGGCATCGATCCACACCTGTCAAGTAGGGGGAGAGAGCAGGGACAGAAAGGCTGAGGCCTACTGGTGAGGGGAAGCATGAGGAAATGTGTAAAGTATAGAGAGAGGCTATAGGGGAGAATGGGGTTGTGTGTAACGGAGATAAACTAGGGAAGTTAGGGTTTGTGTAACAAAGACAAACTAGGGGAGCCTGGGGTTTGTCTAGCAGAAAACTCGTGCACAGAAGTTTGGCTAGACTACTGGAAGACAGACAGACTACATGGGGACCCAGTGACGGGTTTTTTCACTCAGGCAGTACCAGGGACACCTACCTCGGGGTCCTTGAGGCGCGCCAAGTCGGGGTACAGGTAGAACTTGATGCCCTCGTAGGCGCCAGGCAACGTCACGCCACGAACCAACAGCACGATGAGCATGACGAAGGGGAACGTGGCTGTGATGTAAACCACCTGAGGGGGAACAGACAGAGAAGAGAACGGTCAGAGGTCAACATTCAAGTTTGATTCAAGTTTTTATAATGAACTTAAACTGAACGTTATTTTCCTGGGGGACCCTTGGGTCCCTTCCAAGGATGCCTGGGGATCCCCAGACCCCACTTTGAGAAACTCTGGTTGAGGGGAATGCGCCATATTAGCAGAAAATGTTTGCAATACTATGAGAATGCTAAAGATAGAATGGACCTGAGGACCAAATTGTGAGATTTGTGTTAGCCATGAAGTACACAACCTGTGGACATGTGGACTCATGGAAAATGTTCACACCCAATTAGTTTTAGAGAAGATGAAACGAATGATCCCATGGGGAAACTGGTGTAAAATAAATATAATGCCTCATAGCGTAAAGCGAGAGCAAAATGTTTTGCATGTACACTCCCATGGGTCCTGGGTGTGGATCTAGGCCGCTTCACAGTATTACACACACACACACACACACACACACACACACACACACACACACACACACACACACACACACACACACACACACACACACACACACACGAGG
>OMLI01058814.1:0-10377 GCA_900302605.1 Rondeletia loricata
TCCATGAATGACAATTTTCATCCAAAACTGTAATAATAATAATAATAATAATAATAATAATAATAATAATAATAATAATAATAATAGTATGTTTGATTGTTTCAGAGAACAATGTGGCAATTCCTCTTAAGTGTTGGGATCCTTTTTTGTGGGTGTGATTCCACAATCGATGTGAAATGCAGAAATGAACAAGGAAATGAGGTGGACTGGTTGGTGGAAAGTTTGAGTTCTGACAATTTACACTTAGTCTGGGCTTTAATCTAAGCTGAATATCAGTACTTAGACTTTCTTTACAAACCACAAACTACAGGTATTGACTTCTCTCTGAATCATTAGGTATATTTTATACAAGTTGCCCCAGACGAATGGCAACAGTGGTTTGAACTATCTGTACATGGATGAGAGCACTATTGGATGGACGCACGGCCAAAAGGAAATCAACAGTGACTCTGGCACTCTGGCTAACACACTGAAGCCTTTTTTTGACTTCCGCATCAAAAAGGTGACAGCTTACAGCATGTGTGTCTCTTTTTTGCATGGCACAAAGTTTAAGCAGCACAATAATTCACAATTTCCCATTGTGTTGTTGTAGACTGAAAAGTTTGGATACATACTCTATAGTGATCAACCTCCAAACCTCCGTCCTGCCTCTCGATCATTTGGCCACAGCAAAGGTCAGTGCAAAAATGTTCAACTTTGTCACTCAGAGTAAGAATCATCACAGTCACTGGGCTGTAAAGCTTTAGCAGCGTTACATACTGTAATAGTTTCTATTGTTTTCTATTGCTTTTCTTCCTAAAGGGGTCGTGATGTTGGACAGTAACACTGGAGTTTGGCTCTCACACAGTACACCAAAATTTCCAGGGACTGCCAGAAATAATTTCTGGCCTGATAGTGGAAGCATTAATGCTCAAACATTCATCTGTGTGACCTACTCCTACAGCGCATTCCAAGAAATAGGTAGGTTAATGCCAAATATATTGCTGGTTTGTTTTGCCTATACTGTATTTGCAACAGCGTGTGAAAGCTCTAACACTTTTTCACTGCTATTTGCTGATAGTAATAATGATGCGATTAAAACTTATTTTTGAATTCTCAGGTTTACAGCTCATGTACATCCATGTTTATTCTTTCGACTACCATATCCCTAATACCTTTTACAATCAGCTCAAGTGTGTTGCACATCGAACCTGCTACCCCAAGAAGAAACCCTGGTTCAAGTTGAAGAAAATAACTTCAATAGTTCTATAGCTTTGCAAAATACACACGTTTTGGGGATGGTAAGTGTTTGTGGATTTTAATTTCAGCATATATTTCGGTCTCAACGGTGAAAAAGTTCACAAATCTATTTAAATGTTTCCTGGCAAGGAAATGTTGCTTTGTGATCAAAACAACAATTCTAAAGGCAACTGTGGGAAATGTTGCCCAAAATGATGTTGCCCCCGTGTGTTATTACAGTAGACAGTCACACCACAAATGTACTCTTTTCTGTCAAATGCTGCTTTTCATTGTTAATAATACAATGTTCTGTTTTGTTTCCCATGCAAGATCTTTACTCTGGTCTTCTTGTGAACTATTTGGGGCAGGACCTGTATGTCAAGAGCTGGGGCAGGATGCGCAAACCCCTGCCTTCCAACTGTACGACTCCTTATAATGTGTACAATGTGAAACAAGTCAAGCCCCCTAATCTTCAGCCCTTCTTGGATACTTTAGACCACTCCAAGTGGTGTGTGACTGATACAGGTAGAACCTGGACCTGCATTGCTGATATGAACAGGGATTGGAGTCAGATGGGTAGAGGTGGTGGTGCAATATGCATTTCTAACTTGGCAGTTTGGCAGGCTTTCTTTGCAATGGTTGGAACATATGAACCATGTCCACCCATGACTCCTCCCCAATGTGTTGACACTAAAAAAAGGGAACCTTAAATATCCACACATCAGTTTCACACATCATATTGTGGTGTGTTTTAACCCCTTTGCTTTTGTTGCTATCTTTATCATGTAGGCTACCATTAATCATTGAGAGACTGCAATATATGTGTAGCAGCCAAAATTATTCTTTTTGACATTAAATAGATTTCAGCATCAAATTATTTGCTAACATGTCACTTTTACTCCAGATAAGGTGAATGTTGTCTTTCAAATGTAATCCTGTTTGTTAAAAAATATGATCTTTGCTTGAGCAGGCTACTGAATGACTTGAACCACTCTAATAAAATAATATCTTCCATGTTGCTCCAATCTTTGTCTAAGCTACAAAATATGACATGGGCAGTCCACCCTCTATCAGTTCAGTGACTAGACAAGAAAATTAAGAGAGGGAAGAGTTACAGCATCCGCATTATCAGAAGATAATGCATAAACATATAACATGAACTGAAAATTTTGAATGTATACAGTCCCGAGCAATAATGTTGGCCTACTCAACCCTGTGGCACCCTAATAAATAATGGGCCCACCCTTTATATAACATAGCCATGAGAAGGGAATTTTGGGGGTTGCATAAGCCATCACTTTCATTTTGTTTATCATTGAAGTGAAAGATATCTTGGATCAATTCAATAGAAACCTGGTATGGTAATATGCAGCGATGTAGTGGAGGGTAAACCACCTAAACTTATGGAATAGGGTTTACCCACCATTTTAGGCTGACAAAGTTTTGTGACATAAATTCATAGTATACATCATAGCAGCAAGTAGTATAAAACTGATGTAAGTTATATGAGGATAGGGTCTTTTAAGGGAAAATAAGCATTAATTAATGTTTTTTCCTCAAATAGAACTGAGTTTATATTGGTGGTTGTTATTATTATTCCTCCTATGAAGATCACAGACTAGAGGTCATAGTTTACCCAATTTTTTATTTACCACTACATCACTGATACGTGACAAGTTATTATCAATTATCAAGTTTATGTTATCGAAATTGTCGTGGTTGTATAAAAATAATATTCAGGATCCAAAACTCATATCTTTGTGAGTAACGTTGTATAGCATATCAGTTTCAAATTTTTAAAATTCATTTATTTATGTTTATTTATTAATCTTGAATTGTTTTATTAGACCGTGAAGTGTTGTTCCTTCTCCTCCTCACCACTAGATGGCGAACATTTTAAACCTACGACCAAAAGACATGTCATTTCCTGTAAACCGGAAGTCATTATGCGAACAGACGGCACACGTGAAAAAGAGGATAAAAATACAGCCGACAAGATGGACGTGACAGAGGAGCCCAAAAAGCAGGATAAAGGCAAGAAAAAGAAGGTTAAAAAGCCAAAGAAAACGAGCGCAGGCCAACAAGAAAATGGCGACGGCGGCGCTGTTGAGAAAGCAGAGGAGAAGAAAGTCGACAGCAGCCCGCAAGGAGCTGCCTTCCCTCCCACGTTCAGTGTGTCTGAAATCAAGAATAAACAACGCAGACACTTCATGTTTATGAAACTCAAGCTGGAGAAACGAAAGGTGAACATGCATGAACATGAACAAATGCCTAGACTTGATTATTTACCCCCAAAAAAGGTAAACAGCATAACCCTCTCTTGGGATGCCAGTAGGCCTAAAGTGTTGTGTGTCTTAATATTTTAGCAAAAGATGCAGCTGAAGAAGCAGAAGAGGAAAGAAAGGGAGGCTTTAGGTGACAAGGTGAGTTCTGACGTTGCATCGCATCCCTAACAATCATCAGTCAATGACTTGGCTCCTTTGATAGAGGAATTACACTGTTACACAGGGGTTCAGAGTCTGTAAAGCTTTGTAGGCACAAATAATATGAACGATGAGATTTAATTGCTATCAAAAACTGTGCTTTGATTAATCTTTCCTAAATGCAGGCACCAAAAGCAGTCCCCAAAACGATAGAGAACCAGAGGGTGTACGACGAGACGACCGTCGACCCGGAAGATGAAGAGGTACTGGCCTGTTCATATAGTCTCCCTCCTCTCAGATCATGTTTGTGGTGAGTTTGCGTTAAATTGTGCTGCTGCTGTGATTTGCAGGTTGCCTTCGATGAGGGAACTGATGAATTTTCTGCCTACTTCAATCGGCTGTCTAACCCCAAAGTGCTCATCACGACATCGGACAGACCCAGAGGGGTACGTGCCTTATCTTTCTTACTCTGTATGGGGAAAGTCACATCAAACGTGTCCAGATCTGTTAGTTTAATGTTGCCATGGCTATCGACATGTGCATACCTTGGAGAACATGACTTATGTCCTTTTCAAATCATTATGGTCCAGGTCATTTGGCATCCCTATGATCCACCAAAGCAACACTTATTACAATAAAAGTTTAACTTTTATAACTGGCTTGCCTGTTATTCCATCATCTTCCTGTCTGGAATATCAGGAGGCTGCCGGGTTTTACCACATCAGGACAATTTAGATATTGTTGGGCAAGGTGTCAATCACAGAGAAGTATACTAAATTTACTTTTAAATAAGTAATAAAAATACTATTTTTTTAGACTATTTGATAGTCATTTCACTATACTGAGATTGCCAACTTCCCTGACACTGTATGAATTGTTTTGCAAATACTATTTGATACAAATACTTTTACCCAGGTCTGTTCGGCACATTGATTTTTTCGGATTTATTCCTTTTTAGAGGACGGTGCGGTTTTGCGAGCAGCTGGCCACAGTAATCCCAGACTCCCATGTGTACTACAGAAGAGGCTTGGCCCTGAAGAGAGTCATTCCCCAGTGCGTCGCCAGGGGCTTCACATACCTCATGGTCATCAACGAGGATCGCAAAGTACCCAGTATCCTCTGAGGCAGTTGTTTTAGAAGATTGAGATGATGATACGGTTGCAGAGATGTTGTGCTCTATGATAAATATAGCTTTTTCTAATTCAGCAGTTGAGTTGCTGTGACTTCCATGATTTATATAAACGAATCTGCACACTTAAATCTGTGCAATTGTCATATTTCTTGCTGAGCTTTGGGTCTCCAACAACCTACATTAGAGAAAACTTGCATTAGATTGAAAGCTCAGTAATAAATACTGTATGAAAGTTGCACAAATAGAAGTGTGTTGAAGGTTTCTCTTTTCTCTTGGGGAAACTTTGACTGGGTGAGTGGTTGTTTTTCTGCATGGGGCCTTTCTAATGTCTGCTTCCTTCACCACATCATTAAGATGGTATGGTTCTCTGTCACCTCCCCGATGGGCCAACAGCACACTTCAAGGTCAGCAGTGTTCGACTACGCAAGGAGATAAAGGCAAGTCAATAAATAAAAATGAAAACTTTTATTTTCCCTGGCAATCGTTCTGTTTTGATTCAATCAGAAATATGTAATATATTGATGGTGTAATGTTGTGCTTCCAAAGAAAGTGAACTTGTGATAACCAAATATAATTTTTTTATAAATTGCCTGACAATCTCTTTCAGGTATTAAGTTTGTAATTGACTTGCTATAACAGCTACAAGGATAAGTTGTGGCTGCACAGTTAAAGCTGGGGTAGGCAACTTTGGAGAAATGAACAAGAATTTGTTCATTTTATTTTCATTGTTCATCAAAAAAATCCCCTCCCTCCCTCCCGTAACTCCTCCCTCCAAACGAGGCTCAGGCGCGTCACCGTGCATGAGAGCGGGGGCCAACTTAATAAATTCCTAATCTTTTACTCAAAACACAGCTCTGCTAGATCAATATAGTTGTAACTAAAACATTCCCTAAGTTTAGTTAGTTTGTTATCCCAATATAATTACTAATGAAATGTACTCTTTACTGCTTGTAGAGGCGAGGCAAGGATCCAACTGAACACTCCCCAGAAGTGATCCTAAATAACTTCACCACGCGTCTGGGCCACAGTATCGGCCGTCTGTTCGCCGCCCTCTTCCCACACGACCCGCACTTTGTGGGTCGGCAGGTTGCCACCTTCCACAACCAGAGAGACTTCATCTTTTTCAGATACCACAGGTGAATATTTTAACTAACTTGTGAGTAGAGCTGGACGTGATGCATACTGGGACCACATTGATTTTTCTTTGTTTCACGCCTCAGTATTTATTTTCAAAGGTATTCAAAATGAATTTTTACAATGAAATGTGATTTTGTTCAACAAAGAACGGCATTGCAGAAGTCTCATTTGATAACTGGTACTGCGTTTTAAGTATCTGTATTCACAGACCATGCCCAGCCTTACTGAGATTACTGGTTCTTTTGTAATTGTGGGCTATTGCAGATGCAAACCCAAATGAGTTATTTCATCTTTAACTTAGTCTCATCTCTGCTTGCTTTGTTTTGTACAATTTCACCTGATCAAATGGCTTGTACAAAAATGAAAGCGGCATGTGTGTGTAGTACACATTGCTACTAGAGTTTAACAAGATGTCATTTTTGCTACTGCCCTTATTTATAAGCCGCAGTCTGATTGTAATATGTTACCTTTTTATTGACATACTGTCGTCCCACCACTCATTTTGGTTTATAGTAATATATTGGACTGAAGATATTTTTTTTCAGTCTGAAATGTATTATCTGACTTCTTCATTCAAGGACTGACTATGTTACAACTAAACAGGAGTTTTACATGTATTTTGAATTGGCAAAATACATGCGACCAGAGAACAATGTTTACATTTGTAATGTAATGCGAAGACTGCATTAAAATACACCTTCATTTTAAGTCAAATTAGCTGAAGGTTCCAAAAAACCTTTTATTTTCACAAACTCTTCAAGAATATATGTGATTACCCCAAATTTAGAAAGCCAAATAAATTGTTTATTGCATCTCTAAAGGTACATCTTCAAGAATGAGAAGAGGGTTGGCATTCAAGAGCTGGGACCTCGCTTCACCCTCAAACTCCGCGCTCTCCAGAAAGGCACCTTCGACTCAAAGTTCGGAGAGTACGAGTGGGTTCTCAAGGTGAGTCTCTCAGATTGTAGCCATCTCTGAGTTAATCTCAGAGGATTTAAGAGACAGTAGAGACCTTGCCATGCAAATTTTTTTTTTTACATGTGGTTGTTTGTACTTAAAATGCCTCTCCCCCAATGTAACTGAGGCATGCCAGCTGCACTGTGTACACACTCTTTTGATATTTGCCTAAATTTGCATAGTCAACCTCTTTGCAGCCAACTGCACTCATTCATAAAAATGCTCTGTAAAGCTCTTTAATGACGAAACCCATTTTGTTGAAAGCACTTTTTAAAATAAATGTGACTTTAAAGGAATACGCCGAGATTCAGGCAAATACGCTTATTTGCCATCTTACATATAAAGACGAGAAGAACGAGACCAATTTCATCCCGATAGTCCGTGTAGAACCACAGCTGCGTTGTTGCAGGCTAGCAACATTAGCATTTTGAATGGCTGCAGAGGGGTTCCTGCTAGCTTCACAACAATGAGGGTAAAAACCAACCAGTCCAGCTTCTTCAAAGTCAAACTATTTTAGCGATTTCACTCGTCTATTTATGATGATTGAAAACAAAAAACAAAATCTTGTTGTAGAGGCAGCTACATTTCAAAGCTTTCTGTTGATAACCAGCAGCCTTTCCCCTACAGCCAGAGAGAGGAAGTAAGCGTACAGTCCTCCAGGCTGTAGGGAAAAAGGCTGCTGGTCGGCGTATTCTTTTAAATAGGAGACTGGCTCCACCACACTCACTAGCAAATGTCAGGCTTTTCTGGTAAACAATATATTTTTTCTATTTTCAGCGCCATGAAATGGATGCCTACAGAAGGAAGTTCCAGCTTTGAATCCACCTGTTATTATTAATAGATCATAGCTACTTGTGTATTTGCACAAATGGCCTTTATAATGGATATCCCAGTTTGCCGTTGTTGACAGCGACCAGTGGCAACGGTTACACTTGACATTTCAACACAACTTTGAGATTTGATTCTGAACATGGGATTTTATGACATCACATCGCTGTAGGTTCACATTTGGCCTGAAAACTGTTATAAATCTGTGTGCATTGGTTTCTCTTACTCTCCTTCATCTCTGTACATGGCTTGTATGCACGTTGTGGCTGGATTGCATCCAGATGACAGTTACACATAGCATTTCAATGCAGTTTTTGAGATGCGATTATAAAAAACCTGATTTCATAAGATCAGATCACTGTGCAGCCACATTTTGCCTGAAATGGCCTTAATTTATGTCCTATGGCTGGATTACTTTTTCACATTCCCTCTCGATCTCCATGTCTTCACGTTACTTGTATGTACATTGTGTCTGGATGACATGCAGACTATGTATAATTTAGATCACAATGTGAGCCTGACCACTTCGATGTCTGGTTTTTTAAATCAGATTTTTTGGGTGTCCAGACCGGTTACTTGCATCATGACATTGCCAGATAAGTTGCATTGGTTTAATTAAATACAAATAATTAATTGATATTCATGACAGATATTTGACAACATATTTAACAGGTCTGTAAATGTATGGTAGTTTCATACTAATAAAACATGTACATACAGGATTTAAATTGGAAATACCGTTCATTTATTCTCAAAGTCAGACATGAAAAATTTACAATTTAAAAAGGCACGTGTGTGTGAGTGTATTTTAGTTCCTTCTAAGCAAGTACGTTAAGACATTTGTGTCTTACAAGCACCTGGACATGTTTCCTTATGAGATGTTAAAAAGGTAAAAGTAAAAAACTATAAAGTTAGTTGGCTGTCCCCAAATTCCCTGACACTCCTGAGACGATTCCAGTCCATGGTGCAGATCCTGCAGAGCTGTTCCACAAGGCACCACAAAGTCAGAAACCTGCAGAAATAGGTTATTGCATTGACATAAGTTTAAAAAAAATGAATCTGTAGACCTATCAGAATAATAGGCTGTATGACTTAGCTGATTTCTAACCAGGAGAAGCATGCTCAAGACCTCCAACACTGACAAACTGGATTCAAAACCTCTTGACGCCTTGCGTTTAGATCACATAATTTAAGACATTTTAAGTATTTTCCAGGTCCTACAGACAGTGGTTGCAAAACATGATTAAGTCCCCTATATTAAAAAGGTGCAATAAGTAAGATTTTACTTCCTCATAGCACAAAATAACCATAATATATATATGTAGGGGGTTGATAGGGTTGTTGATCAAAACCAAGACTGACCGATTACTTTGACAGGTTCTGGCTTTATAAAAAATTAAAAAACACTTTCCGGCTCTTACTGTTTTTGAGAGCACTTTTCTTTTTTTTTTTTTAATCTCTGCTCTAATTAGCAAGCTTACTCGTCTGTATTGTGAAAATTTTACTATTTTTTGTGTCAAGTACAAATCAAGAGACTTGTGTCGGAGACCAGTTCTATCAATGTTGTTGCAATTCCCACAGGTCGCCGATAGGGGTCGACAAAGATCAGATTACTTATAGCATAGCTGCCTGTCTACGTGCTGTGTCAATACTGTCAATACTTGGTGGAAGTTGTCAGGTATAGAATGAAACGCTGAGCTCATGTTGAGAAGAAGAACCACAGTCGTACTCACAAAGGCAGAGTGTTGATGTGTTTGGTTGGTGCTGCTGACGGCTATAGGAAGGAGCAGACCTTCTGCGGCCTGAAGGGGTTGGTGCTGGACGACATCCCGGTGAGCAGAGGATCCTGCTGGGCGTTTTGAAGGCAAAACTGCTGCAAGTCAGCTGCGGCCTGCGACACCTGTGGACGAAAAGAGGGGTCGTAATTATTATAACCGTGATATTGTTGAATTCACATTGTACTTCATACGGTGTCGACTGATTACACTGTCAGTATGAAGGCGACGAGAGACTCGCCATCGCTTTTAACCGAGAAGCCAAGTACGCCCTTAGTTGGGTGAAACGTGCCTTTACTCTGTTTATGCTCGCTTCGAAGCGCAGCTGCTGGACGACTTTCTTCATTGACATGATGTTGGATGATCCCGACATTGTTACATAAAAAAAACGTCTCGGGTAAAGAAAATCACTTCGTATGTATAATTCCCTTGGTCCTTCTTCCCCAATGTCGCGTTTCCGGTCTTCTTAAAGGCGTGTCGATGATGTGTGCTGCCTTCAGGCGACGACCGGAAACTCTCTCTTCCGAGTTTCAAAAGTTGTAAATTCGACTTGACGCGCATTCAAGTTATTTTGGTTGGAAATAATAATAACAAAATATACCCTGGGACAACAGTAGTTTTTGGTGGCTGTGGTTGTTGTACATTAGAAATTATGGGGAATATTGTGTGCTGCAGGGGCTGAATAAATAGGAAGGAATGCGCATCAGACATTTTTAATGTATGCTTTAATTAATTTACTAGCCAAAAGTTGTTATACACATCACCTATTCCATCAGTTATTGACACGGCTTATATGCTCTCCGCCCACCTAAACCTCACATCTCGGCAACCCGGCCGGGTATCAGAGAAAATGTTGTCTCGTGTCGTTCATGGGTGCAACTCATAATTCCGACAATTCCGACAGTAC
>OMLI01058821.1:0-13013 GCA_900302605.1 Rondeletia loricata
TTATCCAATGTAAACAGTTTAACTCTTGCATGCTTCAACCGATGGATTTCAAATATCATGGGGTGATGGAAAGCGGTACAAGGATGAACCCCATGGAAATTCAGCACCACCCGATCCAATATGGCCCGATCGCCTCCAATATGGCCCGATCGCCTCCAATATGGCTCGATCACCAGGGGGCAGTAGGTCAAATTTGGGGTTTTCTCCGCCCGCTAACACCCTTGAACGCTTGAACCGATTAACTCCCTGAAAATTTTATATTAGTTCTCGGCACCAGACAAAAACCTTTGACGATCTTCTGATTCATGCAAGTTATTAAGGCAACTGTTACAAAGATGGACCATATTGAAAGTCACCATCCTTTGGGATGTCCTCTGGACATTCACTCTTCAACGCTTCAACCGACTGACTTAAAATTTTCAGACATGATCTAAAGTGGTACACGGATTAACCCTATTGAATTTCAGATGAAATTTGTTAAAATATCGTAACATTTTACCGTTTTATGGGGAAAAACATTGCAATTTTTGCCTATTTTGGCACATGGAGCTTGTGAATGCTCTGCACAGTACAACTCTTGACTGACTCTTCTGACATGACATGAAAAATAATAATACATACTTGCCATAAATATATTATCATCTGTAGCAGTGCCTACGCGTTACACCTGTGGCGGGGGATACAAATGGCGTCGTGGGTGACGAGGAATGTAGTTAAGGTGTTCGTAATGTGGCAGGAACAAAACTAGAACCAGGAACTTATACCAATATTAAGGTTAATACACTCTACACACTCACCACACAACACTAGCTGATGAGAACAGGAGCTTGTTGTGATGTAGGCCACTGTGTATGTTTACTAAATCACACATCTTTTACGTCGGATGTCATGAAACGTCCCTCCAGGTTCCCATGTGGCCGCTGGCTGGGGAAGGGCGTGGGTGACGGCAGCTTGGAAAGGGTTCTCATTGGTCAGCTGGTGTCACCAGGTGGCGAGGAGGATGCTGGAAGGTGGACAGGGACGCCTCCAGAGCTGGCTTCACCATCTCCGAGTGTACGGACAGTGCTGGGATCACTTGGCGCCCGCAGTAGTACGTACCGACAAAGAACATTCTTTAGTACAATGGCTATGGCAATGGTATGCTTACTACAATGACAGTCTCCTCCCATACCACCTTTCCCTTTGGCCCCCTTTCTCCTCCTTTTCTGTCTCTTTATTCATCCACGTCCTATTTCTGTCATTACTTATTCCCTCTGTCTCTCTTTGCATTCATTAATCTTCTCAGGAATGATGGCTGTTGAGGTACAAGAGGACATGAGGGAGGCAGTAAATATCCTTGTCAAACACTTCCACAAACCAGAGCAAGAGGTATGTGACTAATATAGTATATGTGCCACCCAGGTCCAGCTCTTGAATTCATTTAACCTCTTGGTTCAGACAGTAAACCTTTTATGCAGGATCAACAGTGAGAGAAATTGATGTAATGTCTCCGAGGCGTAATGAGAAATCTTGTGATAAAATTCTTCCCAATAGCTCATCACTAATTCATGGGAGAAGGGTACAATGAGGAGAGTTGGGTTAATGCAAAACGGAAGAGTATTTTTGAAGCGAGGGGTTTTAGCCTGTCAACCCCCCTGGTAGCGTTATGTTTATCTCCAACACAGACAGTTCATCACCCCAGTTTCTATAGCCTGGGTCGGATCTGTGTTGTTCTGTGTCTCGGACTAGCCTCTCTCATCTGAAGCCCAAGTTAAAAGCCTTGGAGAGACTGTTGATGGATCACTGTAGTTTAACTCTAATGGGCCTCCAGTTCATTGTAATTATGTTTTTATAGCAGCTACTTAGGTACTTGGCTACTCACCCCTCAGGACAGTCTCACCGCACAGGCATCGCAGCTTTAATATACAAGCTTCTGCTCAATGCTGCTCAGTGAGTGGTAAATGAAACAAGAGCCTTTTAAATCCCCCCAAAATATACAGAGGGTTCCAAAGAGTTCACTGCTGTGGGTGATTTTGCTAAATTGCATTCCTATCATCCTATCATTCATATGAGCAGAATTTATTTAAGGTGAAGGATGAGCCTCTTGCTTAAAATGCCTCTTATCTGTCTGCTCCCATTTCTATGCTGCCAGAGGGGAAACTTGACAGTCTTGTTATGTGGTGAGGGGGGGCTAGTGCTTTCCTTGGAGAAGTTCCTCCTCCATGGGTTCAAGTCCAACCGTATTTTCCAGAGGAATGTGTTCATGTGGGACTTTGTGGGTAAGTAGTGTGTGTGTGTGTGTGTGTGTGTGTGTGTTCATACAAAGCATCTGGTGAACACTGAAAAGTGATGTTGCGTTTCTCTCTGGTCTCTGCTGGCTTCCTCCATCTAGTGGCAGAGAATATAAATTTCACCACATATCATATTGCATGCAACATGGTGGTTGATCTGTTTCGTCAACAAGCAATCTACCCTGCTTCTCTAGAGTTCCATTACTTTCCACATTGTCTTGTATATTGATGTGTTGAGCCATGGTTATTCTTCACTGTTCATGTGTACAAACTAACAATTGCTGATTTCACCAACTCTCTCCCTCAGAGAAAGCAGTGGTTTCCATGGAGACAGCTGATCAGATGGGTGACCTGCATGGATCAACAGAACCAAAGGACCCGCCTTGCGACTCACTGTGCCACTACATCAATGCCATCAATGCTTCACCGCGAAACATTGGAAAGGAGGGCAAGTTCCAGCTGCTCGTCTGCCTGGGAGCCAGGTGAGGGGTTCAAAATTGACACGTTTAAATTTCAAGCAAGAGAGACCCAAAGAGTGAATTTTACTTGCACAATCCCTTGGAGTGGTCAATGATTTATATTTAAATCAGAAAGAAGGATGCATTTTAAAAACATTCTAATATTCTCTTGTGGCTGCTGCAGTGAAAGTGGTCGTGTGTGTGTGTGTGTGTGTGGGGGGCAGCATTCTGTGATACAACAGGTTGAGCTGTGTACTGTGTAATCATGATGCCATGATCTTTCCTATCACTCTCCACTGTGCGCTGTCAAATAAAGCAGTAATGCTGTAAAATATTAATAATAGTTAAGCAATGCGAGAAATTTGATTATTGTCAGTATACTCTGTTCCAGTGCGTGTTTCTTGGTGCATTTGAGAGAGCAGACATTGGTACTTGTGTCTGGTGCTTTGGATTGACACTGAATTCATCACCTAAGTATGTTGCAGACATACTCATAATTTCTACTAATTGGCTACTTACAATCAAATTGGTCATTGGTGAACCCTGAAATGATCTGCTCAATTTACTGTGGTTGAATGCTTTATCAAGAGAAAGTACACAACTCCGCTTCTGTCTTGCAGTCAGCTAACTCGGCCTCAGTCTTGAAATGCAAAACTTGCCTTCATTACGCATTAATGGGACCATTATTGACCATTGACCTGTTCATATTGGCAGGGACCGGCTTCTCTCTCAGTGGCTCCCCCTGTTGGCAGAGTGTCCCCTGACAGCGCGGACTTATGAGGAGGGCGCTCTGCTCCGGGACCGTGCGGCTGTACACTCCCTGTCCCGCATCCTACACACACTCCGTAAGTTCACCGTCACCCTGGAGATGGCCCTGGTTAAAGGGGTTGACCTCTAACCCTGACAAATGAGCACTATGGGATGCGGAGTTCGGCCCCTGCTCCATAACCCACTGCAAGATTGCTGATGGGTTACCCTCAGTGGTGTTGAATATCCATCTTTCCACGGGTGGGAAAAGGAAGTAAATTCAGACAATTGAGAAAAACCCAGGGCCTGCATGCTCAGAAGTGAGACTGTCGTGGAAAGGACAATACACTGGATGAAATCGCTTGAATTTTAAGATGGGTATGGGTAATGGCAGGCCACTGGCCACTCTGTTGCCTTGTTCACTGATGTAAATGTCCTATATATTTGCTTATGGAAATATTGTTTGATTCTCCTATGCTTGTTTACACTGTGATATTCTGTTTCCTCAAGGATAAATAGACAGTCATTCCTTATCTCACATCTACAGTAGATATTTTCACAGCTCACACCATGAACCTGACTCTAGGATGATAACAACTCCTACAATTGCTGTAATGCTTGCGCTTGAATTTTAAACTAAGCACATGCATGGCCAGATCTGTTGTTATCTTTTGTCTCAGTGTGTTGTGATCCAATGTTCTGAAGTTGCAGGACTCAGGCCACACTATATCAACTATTTTTCTTGGCTTTGTTCTGAAGTTGCAGGACTCAGGCCGCACTATATCAACTATTTTTCTTGGCTTTGTTAATGGGACGTCTTAGTAAATATATTGAAGAAAGAGGAAATGTCCCCAGTTAAGTTTGATCTTATGATGCTCTCGCTATAGTGTCACTTCTGGCCTGTTCCTTATTGTTTATTTCACTTCTGGGTCGTATACAGAGTTGTGCCTGTTTTGCTGTTGAAACACTGAAACCAAACTTGTGTCCTAATTGTGTCAAATAGTCTTTGTCACTTTGTCAAAAAGGTTTTTTCTCTCTCACTGTGAATATTTTGCTTTATTAAATCTCTGACAGAATTGTATCCATTTGTTATATGGTGTAATCAATTTTGACATATTTAATGTATAATGGCATCTTGTTTGTGTCAGTGTAAAACATTATATTCATCTGTTGCCACATTCGACTGATTATGTGGATAATGGTCATGCTGTTTGTTTCTAAATTGTTCAGTTGTCTTTGCAAGATTGAGACATTGAATAGAGCACAGGTTCTTGAAAAAGCTAGTTATGTTGATGTTGTATTTAATTTGATTAACTGTTAAAGAATAATGAAAATGCTGTCTCCTGCACTGTCCTGCAAGCACTATCTAACCCACAATGACCAAGCATCTATTATCATTCAAATATAGATTAGAGTAAGCAATAGGCCTAATGAATTGTTGTTATTTCGATATTTATGTGTTGTTAAAGATTAAAGTTAATACTGACATAACACCTCTTTGTATTTGTGCTATTTAAAACCTAAATCTGGGATGTTTGAGAACATCAGATAATCAGATTCTTGCTGGGTAACAGTGAATTACAGCTGCAAAACAAGGTTTTCATAACTTTGTCATCTCACAGGACTATTTGGCTCTCACTGCCTTTAAAACTTTACAATTTACATTTGCAAAACCTGACCTATTCTAAACTTTGTGTTTTGCTGTACCTTCTGACAGAAGCTCCTTGGATTAATATGACAATGGAGTCTGGTGTAATTTTGTTATATGAGGACTCTTGTAATGTTTTGATGAAGCACTAGTCTTACGAAGTGGATTGTCAAATATTTGCTTGGGCCATCACGTTCCCTTGAAATAAGCTGTATTCTAAAGTCCGCTGCCGGCAATGTTTTCATATGGTGTTACAACCATGTGCCTCAAACATTTACCAAGGCGTCCATAATAAGGATGCAGAGACTCAGTTTATCCACCTTTTTATTTGTGGAATAGAGTTTACTCACCTTTTTAGTCTGACATAAATTAATAGTATATATATAGTATATATATATATATATATATAAAGTCGGTAATTTTACTTTTACTTAAATATGTTTTTACTGAAGTATTGCATTTAGTTACATTTTAAATCACATCCATTACAGAGTACAACGTTTGTAGGCTCCCCATAAGCATCAGAAACTGGTCGTAAATTGGCCAATTGTGGAGCCATTCACAGTGAACGGTCAGTCAGCAAAGAAGAGAAGAGTAATGGCTTTAGTTTGTGCACTTTATTTTGTAATTTCCAATTTTTCCAGTTAAAAGAATCTAGTTTGA
Organism: Rondeletia loricata; assembly: GCA_900302605.1. Taxonomy (NCBI): domain Eukaryota; kingdom Metazoa; phylum Chordata; class Actinopteri; order Beryciformes; family Rondeletiidae; genus Rondeletia; species Rondeletia loricata. The sequence continues at coordinate 5,787 of OMLI01058821.1, forward strand.
ACTCTGTCCTCTTGTCTTTTTAGACTTTCATGGGAAAGATCACAACTAAAAATGTTCCCTTTTCTAAATAGTAACTCAGTAACTTTTACTCTGAGTACATTTTAAATGAGCTACTTTTTACTTTTACTTAAGTAGATTTCCACACCAGTACTTTAACTTCTACTTAAGTAAAATATCAGCAAAATAACGAAGTACTGTTTACCACTACATCACTGGTCCGTTATGCGCATCCCTGCGTGAGACTCCTAACCGTAGGCCTCCAGACAGGCCATCTGGCGCCCTGTAGTAAAACGACAGGCTCCACCCCTTTGCTTACATTCTCCAATGTGTCATAGCAACCGGAGCCGAGCCCCCTGTTCCCGCGCAGTTCCCATCCTTATAAGGCCAGTAGAATGCAGACGCACTGAAACGTCACACGTCGTTTATGTAAATAGGTTTGATTGAAGAAAAAGAAAAAGCCTTCTGCTCCACTCTGAAATGGAGGTGTGGATAGAGCGCATGCGCACTAGGTCCACAACTATCCAGTCCCGTCCTCAAGCGCAGACATCAACAAGAGAGCGGGTTACTGATGCGGGTTGATTTTCATAATAGTTACATTGTAACGACGGGTTATCAAGATTATCACTTTGTATCAACTTCACGCAACTTGCAACAAGGTAATGAATGCGACTGGCTTTTGTTTGTCTTGTCGAGTCTTTGAACCTTTGCGGGGTTTTGGAGTCTTGTGTTTTCCATTCTGTAATTCAAAACAAGCTTCGAGTTGTCTAAGAACAATTGCTCGTTTTGGGCCTACAGCAAGACTGGGTGATCAACTTGAACTATAGGCCACCTTTTAAAGACTTGTTGTAATAGGGCGAAGTGAACGGCTTGCGAGATATAATTGAGGAGGTGAATGTGTGTCAAAAAGAGCTTCTTATGCAAGCATCGTGACCAAGAAGAATGGCTGTTGTTATCATTTGGTTGGCAAAGTGCATTTGGTTGTTGGAGGCAGTCGCTCCTTTTCTCGCGCCGATCATTTGCCTAAAGTCAGTTATTATGAATGTTACGGTCGGAAACATCGCCTACTCTTCTGAAATGCATTTATGTCCACATTGAAGCTGTAACGCACCAACAGCCTTACTACACATTTACGACTGCTATAAGCCAAGTTGAATCTCACGCCCACTCGTACGGCACGCGGGCGCTGCTGTCAACAAAATACCGCAAACACCCATTTGCGAAGGCTTTCTTAAACTTAGTCGAGTAAAAACAGTATTGAGTATTTAAAGCGGGCCCAGACAAAAGACTTTCAAACACCGTCGCTTTGAACTTCATGCACATGTAGTAGGTGGACTGTTGCAGTGACGCGGTTCTTGAATAACAAAGAGTAAAGCTCAAATTACACGATAATCTAGGAACAGTTTCCCCGCAAAAATACGACAAAGATATTCTGCTTTCGAAATGTGTTCGCCTAATTTAGTTTATCCGACTGCATAAAGTTAAACTTGAGAAGGAAAGCTTCGTGCATCGTCGACCAGAGGACGGTCGTCATAAAATGGGTGCGCAAGAAGCAGGTCGTGTGGCATGCCATGCTTCCTCACTGGAGTGGGCGGTGAATTCATCGAATTACACTTTCCTCTCGAAGAAACCTGTGCCTTTTCGCGGAGGCCCCATTTATTTTACAGTTTGTTGCGTTATATGCGCACACCTTAATTGCTTTCAAAATAATTTATCCAGTTAACTTTTAATTATAGGCTACAGGTTTTGCGGAAAATCGCATCACACCCCCTTTGCCTCCGCCTTCGAAGTGTGTTGCCATGTTGAGTTGCGTCACGTACTGTATTCTGCTGCTACAGCATAGATCGTCTGTGTTTGAGAAGATGAAGCACTCAATAGTGAAACGTTGTCCCGCCTTCCGGTCTGTACATGCGCTCCTCTCCTCTGATCTTGCCTACAACGAGACAACGTAGCGACTGACAATTTGGATTGTTTTAACATTGCTTTTACTTGAGTTGCTGCTTTTATGTGTTTATTAATTGTTATTTTTTATTCTTATTATTGGTCCGACCGTTGTCTTTTTTTCTAATATTTATTTTTATTTTCTGTAAAGCACTTTGTATTGCTATATAAATAAACTGATTGATTGATTGATTGAAGAAATTCTAACCACAGAAAGAAAAAAATAATTACTCCTCACCGAAACTAACATTTTAGCTCTGGGTGTTAACAATATGATGTGCTTAAAGGAACATATCTACAACAGTAGATCATATCTGGAAACTGTTCCATCAACGTCAGTACACAGAGCAGATTCTGGCCATGATCTGAGATTACGTTTGTGGTACCCGGAAAAAGGGGCAGAGTGAGAGCTCGCCCCTTTTTCCTCCTCCCTGGCTGCACTCTGTGGCACTGCACTGTCAGGAGACCCCGAGGATTGATGGCAAAAAAAGGGGAAAAAACCCAGTCTGGGGGGCGCGGCTCGCAGTTTTGCCGCAGTTCAGGTCTACATGTGCTGTGCATATTAAAGTTTGCCTAGCAACATAAATCCTAATAATTCCCCTGCATGAATCAGTGCGCTCATTACATCTCGAGTGAATTCTGTGGATGCAATCTCTATTTTTGCATTTCTTTACATTCTGTAGCAACACAAGCTCATATTTTCACGTTTTAACCATACCAAATAATCTATCTTCTGCAGCCTGCGAGCACAGGACTAAGCCTGTGTTTATGTCATATTTTGAATTGCCAAAATTAAGAGCGTATAAGCCTGGTGACATGATCTGTCTGACGCCATGAGCCTGTCTGACTGTTGACCCACTTCCCTCATGTGGGTCAGAGCAGGAGGGCAGGATGCTCACACATGCTCGCTTTCAGTAGAGGTTTAGGGCTATGATTGTGACAAATCACCTCATTTCATGATACGTTGAATTTGAAAGGATAGCCTACACCCAAATAGGCCTACCGCCCCTGATATGAACTATAGAAACACAGGCGTATACAGGGAGGATTCGTACCTGCACACAGTTGACTCATAATTATGTTACATTTGAAAAGCATTGCTGTTTTGTGGGCAGATGTTTGGCTTTCATAAGCCGAAAATGTACAGGAGTTTGGACGGCTGTTGCATCTGCCGCGCCAAGTCGTCAAGCTCTCGCTTCACGGACAGCAAGCGGTATGAGAAAGACTTCAGGAGCTGTTTCGGGTAAGAGACGAAACACAGCATGTGGTGGTAGGAGAGAACCAGCTGTAATATGTAGGCTATAGCCTCTCTCTGTCTCTCTCTCTCTCACACACACAATGTTATTAATTAACTGCTGCATACATTTCCCCTAATCTTCCTGAAGGTTGTGTGAAAGTCGATCTGGAGACATTTGTAATGCCTGTGTGCTCCTGGTGAAGCGATGGAAAAAGCTCCCTGTGGGGTCCAAGAAGAACTGGAATCATGTATGTGACTCTGGGCCTGTTTCCACTTCATACTGTAGTGTCCCCATAATGTCCCTGTCCCTTCACCTGCTGTCCTGAGAAGGTCACATGGTGACACAATAGAATGCTACAGTATGAATATTCCTTACCACTTGATAATGATAAAAGCTTTGAAAATGGGAAAAAACATTCACAGTGGTAATTTTTTACCTCTCGTCTTCCTCTCCTCTTCGTCTCCTCTTCCCCTCTTCTTCCTCTCCTCTCCTCCTCTTCCTCTCCTCTCCAGGTGGTTGATGCAAGAGGAGGTCCAAGCCTAAAGATAACTGCCAGGCCAAAGAAGATAAAGTCTGTCTCCAAGAAAGCAAGGCCAAGCCAGATCAGCAGGCTGCAGAAAGAGCTTAAAAGACACAGTTAGTTCTGCATTTTGGCGTTTGATTTGTACCTTTTGGTTGAGTGAATGGATTTTGTTTAACGTCACACGCATCTGTTCCTTGAAGGAATATATATATATTTTTGTCATATACATTTCCTATGCAAGAACCCTCAACAAAATTTTGATCGTACTACATCTTCCACACCTAATCCTCCCTTCACTTAATGTGCACTGTTCTTCCCACCAGATTCAGACGCCCACAGCACCACGTCCAGTGCTTCTCCGGCTCAGTCTCCCAGCTACAGCAACCTGTCGGACGAGGGCTCCGACACTGAGCTCAGCCCTGGATCCAGCCGCTCCCCTGTTTTTTCCTTCCTGGACCTCACCTACTGGAAGAGGTAAGTCAGCCAGTTCAGTCCCGGGCAACAAGGAGGCTCTACTAACGCTGTGAGCCAAACAGTAGCTGCTATTGAGTCCATGGTGCCCACTATCACCCTTTTGGTTCACAGTAGCACATGTCAGGATCCCCATAATAAAAACGAAATAGGATTATATTCAATTAAGTGGTCATTTTAGTGTTCATGTTGCATATTACAATTTGGGAACTTTTTGGTCAAATTAATAGCTGAGTTTGGCCTGTAGTGCAGCTTGAAAAGAATATGATGGCTGTCGTATCGATCGCCCAAGTGCATAAAGATGGTGGCCTCCTGGAATGACATCATTGGGTCCTACAGCTACTCATCTGCCACTGGTGGATGTTGAAATATGGCCACTTTGCAACATGGAATGGGTGTAAAAATAAAAAGTCAAACCAGGGGACTGCCATCTTTATGCACTTGGTCCAATACTACAAAAAAATAACATGGACCGCTGACTCCCTTAATTATTTTGGTGTCGCTACATAATACAGTTGAATAGATTCAATTCTGTTTAATACTATATCATGCTTATCGATGTCTAGGCAAAAGGTGTGCTGTGGAATCATCTACAAGGGCCGTTTTGGGGAGGTGCTCATTGACCCCCATTTGTTCAAGCCCTGCTGCCGCAAGAAACAACGGCGGCAGCAGCAGGAAGAGGAGGAGGGCTACGAGGAGGAGGAAGAGGTGGAAGTAGAGGAGGGGCAGGTGGGGGAGGAGGTCAGTGGGGACAAACCCCAGATGGAAGAGGAAGTGAAGGAGACACCAACCTGTGAGGAAAGCGCAGAGGCTCCTCAGCTATGTGTTACCATGACAACACCTCCAACCAAGAGTGAGGTGGAGGAGGAGTGGTAACACGGAAACCCCCCTTCTGCACATCTTTGAGGAAGTCTTCGGGTGTTCTTGTTTTTCAAGCACTTACAGAAAGAAGTTGCCTCAGATTGCCTTCAATCATAAAGCAGCTGAAAATCCTTTGGTCTTCTACGTAATACTGTTGGCGGTTTGTTCATTATGTTTAAATGGTAACTTATGGACTCTTGTTTTTCCACTTTGTCTGTTTTGTTGTATTTAATATTCTTCCCAACCTGATGATTGAGCGTCATCTGTGGTGTTTTGATCTACTTTAGGTAAAATGCTGGAACTATAGTTTGCTGGTACATTGACTTTTTTTTAAATTCCAAAACGCTATAGATCCACTTTGAGAAAAATTTGCTGCCTGAAATTCATCACTCAACATTTCAAAAATACACCTGAACCCATTCTCAAAAATGTTGATATTTTGTAAGCATAGGTGTTACGATGACTAATATAATGTGATTAGTTTTACTTCCTTTTAAGAGTAGATGTCACTTTTTTTGAAATGGCGGATATCTCGTTTTGGAATGAAACTCCACATTGACAGATCACAGACCTGTACAGTAGCCTTTGTGTTTGCATCTATTCATATTTACATCCACTCTCAGCAAACGGTTTGTTTATCTAGGCTGGATTGTGTGTAAATATGTGGGTTCCATTTGAATAAGGCCTATTCACAGCACCAACAGCAAATACACCAGCCTTAATTATGTGTTACAGACAGTGCTAGTGTTAATTCTGAATTGGTATTAAGGAACAAAAAGGGACAGTAGCTATATTTATTGTGGCCTCAGCAACACATAGTGCATTTTGCATGAATGGCGAGAAGCCCACTCATCCAAAAGACTTAATGATCTGATGCATGAGTCCACTAAATTGCATGGCCTTATAAAAACTGTAAATCTTACTTTTATTTTTTTGGATCCATTTCTCTGAAGTTTTAAATTATTTTTATATTTAAAAAAGAAAATGGAAAAATAGAAAAAGTGTCTTTGCATAATAATACAACAAAATACAACAGCAAAACATACCAATCGGTCTATAGTCATTCAGCAATATCAATATCAGAGAAATCTGTCATTCCTGGGTCAGTAGATGGTAAAAGTCTTTATACAAGTTGAAATGCTATGCCATTGCCTCTTATATACCACAAAGGTGTTGTGATATATATAGCCTAATATTACTTTATTTATCAAATAAAAGCCAAAGCACATTGAAATTCACCCAATGTCAAATCAATGCAGGTTTTCTATGGACACTTGTGCTTGTCCGAGGTCATTTGTATGTATGTTTATGGTATTCTAAAAAGAACACTAATACGGAGTTTCATACATGTGATCTTGTAGTTGGGAGCAGAGGGTGTGCTATGTACATAAGGGGTTGGGTGAGCGTTATGGCTCTTATATGGATTCCATTATTTATTTATTTCATATTTATTTGTATCACTGCATCCCCAGTTAGAAGTGTAATACTATGAATTCTGTTAATCTTTTACAAATAGTATGGTTTTGTACATCAGTAATTGATTGAATGTAATTCTCACGCAGGCAGAATTGCCTTGAATTACCGGTTGTCAATATTTGTGAAATGTTTAAAGTATTTATTTACTCATCAGTTGAGTTGCGTGCAACCTAACTTATTCTGTATCATCACTTTGGAACTGTATGATGTAGATTAAGAGATAGATTACAACCAAACTGTACTTTTTCCCCCTTTTACCCTGTAGCCTAAAAATGTTACAGAATGCTAGAATAGATGTACTCTAGATTGTAGTGCTACTTGCATGTATTGTAGCTATGCATTTACTTAGCTTACAAGTTAGGCAAAGCGGTTTTGTATTTTTTATACATCATGTACTTTTTTTACTTGTCCCTTAATAAAAGTAATTTTGTGAGTTTTCTGGACTTGCTGAGTGAACTTATTGGAAAGGTGGGTAAACCATGAACTCGAGGATGATCCCCATAAAACAACCACCAATGCATTGCAAACTAACTACAACTTAGCATTTAGAAGGATTTACTTTATTTTCTTAAATATACCCAATTTTCATGTCACTTATGAATGAATGAATGAATGAAAGATATAAAAACAAAAATATATCTTTTCATTTGACATATCTATATACAAAAAAATTACAAAATAACAAAAGGAGAAACAGATAAACAAATCATAATGTACCCT
>OMLI01058832.1:3461-21546 GCA_900302605.1 Rondeletia loricata
TGTGTGTGTGTGTGTGATGTTCATTTGAATATCTTAAATTGACTCAGAGAGTTTGATTGAAGCGAGGACAGAATGAGAGAGACTGTTAAGGGGATGAGGATTTGAGGAGATGAAAGAGTGTCTTGGTTTTTTAGCTTGGTGCCCCTCCTTTGTGTCATTCATGTTCCAGACCCCCTACTGAGACACTGAAGCTATCCTGCAACCATCCAGACAAACCAGAGCATGTCATTATGAATAAAACTCTTTTGTTCTCTGTGTTGTAAACATTAGCTATGGTTCTTTAAGATGTAACTTCAGGACAAACCAATAACTGAACTGTTAAGAAAGCGGCCATGTGCAACAATGTATGTATCTGTGTATGTACTGTATGAAACCTCCCTTACACTGTAATTACTCCTCCGGGCTGCAGCTGTAAACAAGAATGTGCTCTTTGCCAGATTAAATAAGGATTATAAGAACCGCTTGTCAGACTATCCTTTTTCTTCCTTAATTTTTGTCTATGTAAAATATGAGAGAGGAAGAGTCGTCACTAACTACCAGACATACCTTGGTTGAATCTACAATAGGATTAAATGTATAGATGTGGGGATTAGGTGGAATGATTAGAGATTGAACTTGAGCTGAGTCGATGCAAGAAAAACCTTCAGCTGCCAAAACAATCACGCCTTGGTCAGTGATGCTGCTGATACTGGTGATACTGGTGATACTGGTGATAGGCTACTGGTCCCTTCGAGGATGCTGTCCGTTTCAGCACCAAGCCACTGTCCATCAATAGATCATCCTGCATCCTCTGCTTGTTCCCTAAATACACTATAATCCTCCTGTAATATTCCTATAGGCGCTTATTGTGTGCTACTAGTTTAAAGTGACCTTATCGTGCTGTATGTATTTTTATATATATCTCCTAAGGTATTACTATAGGATTTTCTGTGGTATCTTTTTTTACCTATAGTATATTTTAAAAGTTTTGATCATTCTAATATTTAGGCTACAGGATCAGTTGTTTTTCGCTGCAGTTTGAGCTCAACACACAAACCTGGCAAACCGGTCTCGCAGGTGAAGTTAAACCAGCCCATGGTGGCTGAAGCTAAGTTTTGATTTGATTTGTATATGCTGCACACTGTAGTGTAAACACATCGCATACGATTTAACCCTCAATAATGTGCCTACCGTCCACGGCCATGGCGCTCCATGCGTCCTCGTCCCGCGGTTGACCTAGTAAAAGTCTCCCATCGTCCCCGGTAACCGACGGACCGGCTGCAAGTCCTGCGTTCACCTCTCTGTCCGCGCTGCGCTCCGGTCTGTTTACCTTTGCGCTGGTCTGCCACAGCTGCTCAGTGAGGTCTAGCACTGCTCCATGTCCTCCGTAGTCCTGCTGAGCAGAGTCGGGAATGCCTTTAACCACATCACCTCATCCTGCTGGTATACAGGCTGAAGTTGCAGCCAGGAATGTCCTCAAGCTGCTGGCGGACTGGTTCTGCTGGTGCGGACCTATTTGTGTGTGTGTGTGTGTGCGTGTGTGCGTGTGTGTGTGTGTGTGTGTGGTTTATTTGTGTCGTGAGAATCAGATGCGTTGCTTTTTCTCAAGAGCCTGCATGAGCGCTGAGCTCAAAGTGCGGCCCCGGGCCCTGTAATTACCGCAGCCAGTGGAGACTTTGAAAACAGCCGGATGAAAAGCCTTCTCCCCAATGCAACATTCACGATATCCCCCTTTGCCTTCCTTAAAGAATGGGCGCTCTGTGCGTGCCGATGGGCAGTAGGCCATCTCTGTGATGGACCCTCTTTGTGGACGGAGGAGCTGCAGGACATTAGAGCAGATTTCACAGCAGCAGCACTAACCATATTATCCTACAATGAGTGATAGTTGTAAATACAAAGTTGGTGATCATCATAAGGCGCACAACCACCAATATTAACAAAGACCAATCATACATTCAGAGAGGCATTAATTTATGTTTTTTTTTTGTGTATCTTCTATCTTCATATGACTTACATCAGTTTGATACTACTTCACCTGAGGTATACTAGCAATTTATGCCATAAAGACCTAAAAAGGTGGCAAACTGAGTTCAGGTGGGTTTATAGCCTCTGCTACACCCCTGCCTATCTGAGGCGCTGTAATGGGGGGAATAGCTCCCTAATAAGGGGTCTGGACTAAAATGCCTTTTGTGGTCCTCAAGTGTATAATTAGAAATATTTTATACTTTTATTTCACACTGCTCTGGTTTTGAAACAGGGTTCGGTGGAATTCTGCAGAACTACAAACCAAAAACGTTCTCAAAACAATGATACAGCAACTGTTGTGTTATCTGGGAGAAATATGTGTCTAGGTTTTTCCTGTCCAAGGTTGTCCTCCCTCCCTAGACAGATTTTGAACAGGGGACTGCAGGTGAAAGTGCGGTCAGCCTATATCTCAGTATGAATGGATCTAAGGAAGAGCCTGCTGGCTTTCATACTGCATCATGTGATTGATGTTTATGTGAAGCGACTGCACACTAAATAACAGTGTCATCACGTCTTCTCCCCCTACAATCAGTGCCTGAATTACTCCCAGTGATCTTCTCATTCACCATGGTTGCTGCCTCAATTGGCTCTAGACTGAATTTTCAAAACAATGGTCACAGAACATCACATGCCGACTAGTTCAGGTTTAATTGCCAGGAAGTGGGCATGAGTGTAGTTTCTGTAGCTGTTTCTGAGAAAACAATGTGAGCATTGGGGTTCATCTTAAACTTTAAGCATGGGCACATTTGGCCTGGTTAGAGCTCTAAAAGATGAAAGGGACCCCTTGAATTAATACTTTCCACAGGAGAGAACATCAAAGAGCCTCAAATATGAATAGTATGCACTGGGGGTTTATGCTGAGCAGCTGCCTTTTGTTTTAATGTTTAACTAAGGAATTATTTTCCATCCACTGATCCAGAGACTTATACTACTTTTAGACCAAACGTTAACTATTAATATCACTTTTTGCCAAGAGGTGCAGCTAATGGTTTATTATTTAGTAATAACCAGTTTATTCAAAGTTTGCTGCTGTTGATTGATTCAAGAAAGGAGAGAAAGTATTTGGGGAGAGAAAGTAGAAACTGCGTGGCACTTGAGGGTGTTCAGTGTTTTCCCCTCAACACCCAAACCACTAGTTAACACAAGGTGGCAGTCTCATTCTATGAAGAGTGTGATATACTGTATGTTGGTATTCAGGAATTTGGGTACTGGCTATGAACATTCTGTGTTTTATCACACTTACAAGCAAAAGTAAATTATGTAGGCCTATTTATCCCAGCTCAAATACAGTAGGCTAGCATGAAGGATTATTATGAATTATTTTTAAGAGTAAATCAAGGATGGAGGAAAATAGGAGACAGATTTGACAACCGATTTTGAGTTTCAAAAAAAGGGTTAGGGTTATTAAAAGTAAAAAGTAAAACTAAAAAACTAATGTCATACAGATGTAAATTATGTGCCTTCTTGAATGTCCAGGACTAAGTGAGGTGAAGAGTGCGCGCGCGCGCGCGCGTGTGTGTGTGTGTGTGTGTGTGTATTAGGTACAGTGTATGTTGCTGTCTCCAGATGTGTGCACACTGCCATGAGCTCTGCCACTACAAACACACTCAACCTCTTGGCCAAGTGTGAAGTGTGACCTCTGCCTACACATGTGGCCACCAAATTAGGTTTGCTCATGCCAACATTTGTCTTACTGAATGACCGTTTTCTCAAGATGTTAATGCCTCAAAATGAATTCATTTGCACATGTGCCAAAGAAAGAGCTTTCACTCACTCAAAATTGTCCTAAAAGAGACAACATTAAAAAGCACATAAAGGCACATTTCATAAACTTAAATAAATAGGTGTGCTCCAGCAAAGGAAACAAGGTTCTGGTTTGTGAAGTGCTGTGACCAATTACCCTTGTTTGTTCTTTCACATGGATGTGAACATACAACAGCGGATATAGGCCACTAGCATACCCACACTGCTGCTAAATAAACAAGACTTAAAGTGGTTTCTAACCCTCCAACAGTTTCTCCTTGAACTCTCCAACAATCTCATTCATTTGATAAATAATAGCTACTTTGTTTCTTCTCTTTCTTTTTACATGTTCAAACATAATGTGTTGCATTTTTCTCCCTGTAAGGTTATATCTTTTTAATACTGTGGATAAAGTAACACACAGTATTCAGAAACCTCTGGAATAAGCTAATGCCGGTGAACAGACTTGGATTATATAGTACTTGACAATAATTCATGGCAGTTTTAACAAGCATGTAGTATTGGATGAATGGAGTTCACTGCATCAGGAAAATATTTAAAATGTCTAAACGTTACTCCTTGTATCATGCTGTGTGGCAAACCTGACCCGTCTGTTGGCGTAACAGACGGGTTCAAACAAAATGCTAAAAATGATTTGCAAATACTATTTGAACCAGGAAGCACTGCCAGTGCCATACAGTGTAGTCCTCCTAAAACACATTGACTTTGGTGAAAACATAAACCCTACTTAAAAGGATTTACAAGCAGGCTCAGAATGTGGACCATTGGTGTTAAAATTAAACAGACATGGAGAAAAGGGCAATGGGATAAAAATGTAAACACACCTACGTTGCATAGACTTCCATACAAGCACATATGGTGTATTGATTTATGTGCATGCAAATGCATGTGTACACACAGATACAGACAGACACAGACGTTTACATAGTGCTAACCCACCCATTTTTCCCGTTTATTGGATTCTTCACTATTTTCCATGGGCACGCAGGCAAATGAGGCCTCACCCTGTTCATAACGTGGCTATGATGAGAGGTGCGCGAGCAGCATACGTCTGATGTAAGCGTTACGATGGGCAGGTGAGTGGAAGCTGAAACAGCTGTAACACTGTGATGCCATTGAGGGAAAACTCTGGGTGGAGCCGCCTCTGGCCGGCAGAATAAAGCTGCACTTGTTTGACAGAACCAGAAAGCCTGAGCCTCGATTCTGTGTGTTCTGCAATATGTTTCACATGATACAATGAGAGCTTGTTTACAAATCAGGGGGTTAAGGAGCTCAGGGGGAATATGTGACACACACGCAGGCACACACACGCAGGAACACACACGCAGGCACACACACACACACACACACACACACACACACACACACACACACACACACACACACACACACACACACACACACACACACACACACACACCTCTGTTGTGTATTGGCAGGGAACAGGGCGTTCCCAGGTAAAAGAGGTGGGTCCTGGTACAAACAGGATACAGGAAATGGCCTTTTAACAAGGGCCAATCAAAAGATCCCTCTGAAATAATGGATACAATGTTACTTCTGTTCCAGCAAACTCCAGGCTAACATGGACTATGCAATAAGTAATTTATAGGATTTCTGGGATAAACGGTGGTCCTCACTAATGCTGAAAATACCCAAACCATTTCAGACACTCAAAACCACAGATCCACACAAAAAAAAAAGCTTTTGTGGTTGAAATGTCCTTCGAGGATAAATAGAAATTGTGGTACTTTGTTTGCTCTGACCTCGGTCACTTTCCTTTGGACAGCTGACTGCATAGCCACACACTCAACTTTGTGAATTGTATAATGTTGAGGTACATTTTTACCTTGTAAGGGAAAAGCATACTCTTTCTGATGCTATCTTGCTTTTCACCAAGGTTATAGAATAAAGGAACAGATTGTAAAGAGCGAAAAATTTTCAGCAATTTTTGATAGAGGGCAAAAGGAAAATAGTTCTCTATTCAAATACAAAAATGTTTAAAGTGTTTAAAAAGCTTTTTTGTAGTTAAGGCTTAATTTGAAGGTTTTAGCTTTCATTCACAAGACAGTTCAGTTTGTCCTCCAAAAGCTGCTGAATTCAATTCAATTTATTTCACCTCCAAATGTGAAAAGGTGGCTTGGGTGGAAAGCTAATAAGTTGATCACACTGAATACATAGAATTAAATACTGTACTGACATAAATATATATTTAAATGGCTTTTAAGTGAAAAGCGGTACAGTGGTCTACTGTACAAAGACTTGTGTAGTGAATGGGTGTGTTGGTTTATGGGGCAAGGCACACACTCAGAGGCCTGGGTGTGTGGATTTCAACACAGGGTATTTGTTTTTATTTGTTCCCATTCCTGGAGGTTTGCTGTTAGGTTTGGAGAGGGCCTGTGTCAGTTGCATGTGTGAAATGAAAGACCACAAGATGACGGATTTGGCACTAGAGAAGGAAAGAGCGCCAAACCATCACAAAACGGGGTCTCTGAAACCACAGGAACATTATTACTATTCAGTCTGACATGAAAAAGTTGTAGCATGTAACATGTTATGCTTATGATTGTTATAGTCATATGCTGTGCATCATCCTTAGGGCAATGATACAGAGGCAACTATTTGAAGCGACTACACAGGATGCTGCAGTTGATGTGGATAACATAGTGGGCTTTTAAGGAACATTGGTATCATAAAAAATAATGTTGGTCAATGTTGCTGGCAACTTTTCTCATCCACCTTAGCTCAGGATGTTACCCATGCATTGTAACCCTAAGGATGATGTACCTTATGGTCATATATGAGATTCACAATCAAAGTTGATGGTTTAAAGAAAACATGTTATAGGATAAATATTCTTCATGCTTGCCATGTAAATAATTACTTATGGATTGTATCCACAAATAAACTTGTATATACTAAACAGTAGAACCTTTTTTCATTTCCAACATTACGCCAATGTACTGAAAATAGACTGCTTATTTTGGGACAAGGCACTGTGTTGTACACTCTGAAGCTCTGGAGGTATTTTGCTATTTCCTCTCTGTTTTGCAATGATGTCACCATGGGAAAGCTGCTCAGACTTTAGATGTATCATATAGAAAGGGATCTCTATGGAGTTAAATACTACAGAAATACTACAGAAATAACACTAAATGCGAAGGTAGGGACTCTCCCCCAGTGTCACACTGGTGTTACTTTGAGGAGGTTGAGTGGGAGGAGATATGCAGATAGTGCCAGTGGGACCCTATTAGTGGCGTCAGTAGTCCCCCAAACTCACAGTGGACTGTTGTCACTCGGACAGAATCCACCACACCCAAAGCCAGCATCAGGGGCAGCATTCATAGGGTGGCACTCTGCTTTAGAGCACTTGTTCACAGCCCAGAGGTTGTACTGCATGGATCGGATTCTTCTTATTTGTCACATTTTAAACTGAGTGTGTGTGTCCTGTGATATCTGAGACCTGGCATTTCAGTCATTTTCACATCAAGTGGATGGATTAGAATATTCAGGATATTTTGTTTTCAAGCATAGCTTGCCCTTTACGGAGGCATACTTTTTTCTTTTGTGAGATCACTTTTATCTGTTTGAAGCCTTCTTTCCCTAAGCTTTGGACTTTTAACAAGTGGATATACCACAATGTATTTTGTGATGGCTTTCAGTCCCTTTGTTGTCATGACACTGTTTTTGTCACTGGTCGAAACCAAGTTCTACAGACCATTCCAGTATAGCCCCTATAAGGCTGGGCCCAGTCAACACCATGATCCAGGGAAACCCACCAGCAGACACAAGTAAGTGCTCTCTCTCTCTCTCTCTCTCTCTCTCTCTCTCTCTCTCTCTCTCTCTCTCTCTCTCTCTCTCTCTCTCAAGACTACAGCACTACAGATCTTAATTCACATCTTACTTTGCTTTGGCAGTGTTGTATTTTAAAGCCAGGTAGAAATCACATCTCTGTGTCACACCTCTCTTCTGTCCTCCTCTTCTCCTCTCTGGAAGGAACCACTGTGCCTATGTGATTGAAAAGACAGTGCCCTTCACCGTCCAGGATGGGGCAGCCCCCTATGTAAAGGCTGAGTACAACAAGTGTTCCTGGGGTCAAAAATGTCCAACTCTCCGGTGAGTGAACCACATCTCATTATATCATTTTGATATATTGCCCTGATAGCGTGCCTTGTGATGAAAGAAAATGGCTATTCCCATCACTTCTCGTGAAAAAAAAGAAAAGATTGTCAAGTAACAATGTATCTCGGTTTCTAACTGATGGTTGGTTGACCCCCTCAGGTATCGTCTGCTGTACAAACCAATCTACAAGGTGGCACATAAAACTGTCACAGAGCTGGAGTGGCGTTGTTGCCCAGGGTACTCTGGCTATGGCTGTATGGAGGGACCTCCAGCTTACCAACACCCCATGAAAATGATGCCACCATTCAAGGGCCCATCATTCAAAGGCCCACAGTTTAAGGGGCCTCAGTTCAAGGGCCCACAGTACAAGGGTCCGATGTTCAAGGGTCCACCCGTTAACGCCGGTGTGAAAGCCAACCCATGGAGTCAACCCAAAGGACCTCACACCGGCAATATTAACTCTTACCCCATGCGTCACTTTGGGCCTCCGATGTCCTCCTCCTACCCAGACACCTCCTTTGAGCCTTATCCCTCTGAGCCAGAGCCAATGCCAGACCACCAGGAACCACATCACATGGAGCAAGAGCAAGAACATGAGCATGAACATGAACATGAGCATGAACATCAGTACAGTCACGGCCCTGAGGAACATGTCCCAGAGGAAACAGCTCCCCCTTCTGGTGGCGAAGAGGCTGAAGGTGAGACCAAATACTTACCTTCTTTTCATAATAACAAAATATAGCCACATAAAGAGTTGACATTTTGATTATCAAGACTGCATTTTTCCTGTGCTATTTCACTGTATGTCTAATATCAAAACATTTTGTTACAAGTACATGTTTAAACCTCATAATTATTTTTATTTTGGTTATTATTTTTGTTTTGGAATTAAATGCTGACATGGCCCTTTAGACACTGAATAAGTGCCCATGAAACCCTTTCAAAATGTATTAGGGTCAGTGGGGAAAGTCTTTAAAAAAAAAAAAGTTGTATAAAGTTGTGTCAATAACCAATGTTATGTCCTATAATCACAGTACTGATTTGTAATGACAATGTGACTCTTTAAAAAAAAAAATTTTTATGTTACAGATCAAACTAATTCATTTTGAACAGGGCTCAAAGTCTAATCAGCTTTGTGCAAATGAAGATAAAGTGTACTCTTTGTCTGTGCTAGAGTAAACAGCTGTTCCCTGTCTCTTTAGGCCAGGCTCTAGACAGTGAGACAGAGGAGCGTCTGGATCGAATGGAGGAGGAAGTGCGACGTCTGAACCATGGTCTGGAGACCCTGAGGGGAACCGTGAATGGACTGGAGGACGGCCTACGAGCCTCGCTGAGAGAAGACGCCAATAGGATGCTCTCTGCTCTGCTCTCTGCTGTCCCTGGTCCCGTTCCTGCTCCAGCGCTGGCCTCCAGTCACTCCACTGTAGGCTTTGGGGACATCCCTGGTGGAGACCCTGAGGCAGAGGGTCTGGATGGCAGACATGTGTTTCCAGGCCTGGGGGAACTGAGTGGGAGGGTGGAGGAGCTCAAGGCAGAGCTGCAAGCCAAGACTGCAGAGCTACAGGAACTCAGGGCAACAGTGATGGGTCATGATGGAGCATTGAATAAGCTGTCAACTGGGGTAGGGGTGGGATCAGGCTCTACTGGCACTCTGGGGGGAGACACCCAGAAGGCTGTGGAGAAGTTGGCAGATGCCAAGCTCAGTGGGGCCAGGGCAGAGATCCTGGGTGGATTTGAGAAGCGTGTGGAGAGCGCAGAGGGCAGATGCGATGAGAAAGCTGGGGAAGTGCGTCGTCAGTGCCAGAGGGAGCAAGGTGAGAGGCAGGAGCAGATGGAGCAGGCCCTGGAGGGCAGCACCATGGGCTTGAGGACAGAACTGGGAAACCTCCAGGCACAGATCCATGGTCTGAAGGCTACAGACAGCTGCTGTGATAGAATGAATGGTCTGGCTGAGAGGGTGCAGCTGCTGGAAGTGTCAGTGGCAGGCCTCAACCAGTCCCAGGGGCACCTGAGAGTGGAGTTGGGTGGACACAAGGACCACATAGAGGGCATGCTGGAAGGACGGCTGGGGTATGTTGAGGCCAAGCTCAACCTGACTGGGAAGATGAAAAGTGTTGAGACGGGAGGGAGAAGTGATACAGGGCAGGGCCTGGAGGCCAGACTGGAGGGGAAGCTGAAGGCTCTAGAGGGCCGTTTGCTGACGGCTGTGGAAGAGCTGGGAAATGCCACTGCCCCTGCCCTGCTGGAGGGCCACGCTGTACCCACCCTGGAGACAGAGCTGGAGTCCCTCCGTGGGAGGCTGGAGATGGATGTGGACCGAGTGCAGAAGCACCTGAGCAGCCTAGAGATTCTCTGCTCTTCCTCCTGCTACTCCCCTCCAACCCCTTCTGCCATCCAGGGCGACGCTGCTGCATCAAGTGTTAACCTGGTAGAGGAGGAGAAAGTGAAGGGGATGTTGGACATGCAGGCTGACCATTTGAACAACCTCAACACCACACTGCAGAACATCCTGAACCGTCTGGCCCTCAGGGACCAGCAGGAAGAAGCAGAGGGAGACTCCTCCATCCAGGGAGAGCTCACAATTCTCAAGTTCAATATCCGCTCTGTCAACCGCACCCTGAAAGGCCTTCAGGACTCTGTGGGGACAGTGGTCCACCAGGTGGATCATACCAACAGCACCTGGCACGAAAGAGAGGCACGTCTGGCCCAGCAGATGAAAGGAGTGGTCCAACTGGTGGGACGTCAGGCGTCCATGCTTGGGGCTGGTGAGCGCAGACTGACCCGACTTAAGGGTGAGCTGCAGGAGATGAAGAGGAGGCTAGCTGGAGAGGTCCAGGGCTGCCGGAGCACAGCTCTGGGGGTCCAGAAGGAGGTGATTGAGGTAGGAGGGCGTGTTACCAGTGTAGAGGACCAGTGCAAGGGCCTGAATCACATGGCGGAGGACCTGGAGAGAATCAGGGAGGACCTGGAGAGACAGTCGGATGGGCTCCTCTCCCAAGTCAATGGGACCCTCTCCAGCCACGCTCAGCAGCTGTCTGAGCTGAGAGACGGACTCAAAAACTGCACGTCGAAGGTGAAGCCCACACAGCAGAGTCTAGAGTTGGAGCCAGAGCAGAGACGAGGGGACACCTTCACCTTGATTTAGTTCAGTTTAGTTGGACAATAGATATAAAAAATGAATAAACGAAGGGTACATATTATGCAGGTGTGGTGGAAGTCCACTAAAACTTAATCTTATTATTTGTATTGTAAAATACAAAGGTTTAGAACCCGCACTGAGATAAGAATGGTTTTAGTTCGCTTATTCTTTGATTATAAAATAAAACCAAAATTCCCACTGCACTCATAACATAACATTATACTTAGAGGCAGTATCTTGTAATTCAAACCACGATGGTGCTAATTGATAGCCTTGTTGTAATGGGCCATTATTTGGAGCATTATCAGGAACAGACAAACAACAGCTAACTGTATCGTTTCTGTAAAGTTTCAAAAGAAAATTCTGACATTGAGTTGTGTTTCACAAAATGTTTACATGTTCATGTTTTTGTATAGATTTTGTTGTTGTTGCCATGTCTAGACTAGAGGTATCCAAGATACTATGTTTTTATACAATTTCAGTTCTTGAATATTAATTTCTATTCTAATTGTAATTCTGCATAAAATGTTATTTCCGTTTCAAGTGCTATTAAATATTGACATTCAAATAAACACGTTTCTTTACAATTGATTTTTTTCTCGGTAAACAGACTTTTCACACGAGGAAACAGATATCTATAAAAACTGATTTTGATAACTCTAGTGGATTTTGACTCTGACTCTTGAACAACCCCATAACAATACAGAATTTCAGAAACTAGTGATTCGTTTCACTCTGGAGGCGAGACACATGTGAGAGATGCACAAAAGTGGGAAACCACAAGAGGGCAACAGAGAAGCATTTGTTCTTTCTTGACTTGACTGCTTGGTTTGGCTGAAGCAATCTACATGCAGAGTATGAATTTGAGTGTCCCTTCCAGAGATCTGGCCTATGGGGACAGCGCTTGTTTGCCAAAGGAGACTGACAAATTGGTGTCATTGCCAAGGTGAGACAGAACCAAGGAGCGCTTCTCTCTAGCAGTCTACATCTCTTTCTCTCTATTTCTTCCTCTCTCTATCTCTTTCTCTCTCTGTCTCTCTCTCTCACTCTCTCTTGGTCACTAATTTACTTCATCTGCTTTCTGAGCACAGTTCTCATTGGACCTGGCAAATAACCCTCCCCTGTTAGACCCTGTTCCCCTATCAGACAAACAACCATTAAAATGATAGATATGTGGGAGATGAGCCCACTGTTGTGTGAAAATGTTTTGGCCAGAGACATGCTGTGAATAGTAACTAAGCAAAAACCAGGGAGGAAAGGAGAGTGGCGAGAAAATATAGATGCCAAATGTATGTAGGAAGATCTGAATGATGGAGTGATCTCTAGACACAAACACAAACAGGTAATGATGCAAATACATGCACACATAAACGCACAAACAAACATGCGCACGCATCTGATACGCTCAAGCACATACAGAAAGCGAGGGGGGGAGAGAGAGATCTTTGTTTCCAGAGGCAACTTGTCACACATTATAATCTTCAAACGACTTCCAATACTTAAAATGCAAACAGAAATGCAAACAAACAAACTATATATAAATGTAAACAACATTCCCTGAAACGGAAAACTAAATCAGTGGTTCTCAACCTGGGGGTTGTGAGATGATTTATGCGATAGGAAAAACATATTTCTACCATACATGAAAAGGGGAAATAATTTTTTGGTTGAACTGTTCACCACTCTGCATGCAGCCTGTGTCTGTGGGTCAAAAAGGTTGAGAACCACTGAACTAAATCATGGGGTGCAGGTCAATTTTCATTCTCAAATGGACTTGTATTTTGAGTTACACTGGACAAGGAAAGTTGGGAAAAAACCAACTCAATAATCTATATGGGCATACACAAAATGAATCCCACAAGATTGGGGCTTTCACAGCACTCTTCCATTGTTTGAGCTCCCATTCTCTCTCTGCTTGGCCCGTTACTGCATATTCCATTACATCTCTGTCCTTCTTAGATTTTTTTCTTTATCTCTTTTTTGTATTCCTCCCATCCCTCCTTTTGGTTCCCACCTCACTCTAACTCAGACAACAACACATTCATCTTGTTTGTTTCCAAACAGACAGTTGGACAGAAAGGGCAGTCAGGGCTCTGGTGAGTTTGGCCCCTGAGTCCCGTCTACCGCTCACTCGTGTATCCTATTCATATGCTCCCTTCGCAACTGGCAGACGGTCACAGGCCTAGGAAAGTACACAATAAACAAAAGCTACACCTGGCTCAAAGACAGAGGACATAGAGGACTCAGATTGGAGTAAAACAATGGGCTGCAGTGGCCCAAAATCTGAATCGCTTTACTTAATCATTTTTTTTTTTTTTTTAAACAAGAAAGAGACATAAGACATAAGAAAATAAAAGGTAACAGTAGATAGTGCAGGGTAAGAGGCAAGAAAACCTGAAGGGCTTATTCATGGCCCCTAGCTAAGTAATACAAATGATTACAACACAGTATAAAAATAAATAAATAAATAAAATAATAATGATAATAATAATAATAATAATAATGGTTTTTTTTTTAATCACAAAGAAAATCAAAAACATCAAAAACATACATGAAGCACTTCAGGAGATGGTGGCCTATTTCTAGACCCCACAGCTTTTTAGTAATAAGCTCCAGCCTATTCTCATCACATTATAGCTACAGACAGATGGTGCTGCAATTACCCATTATGCAGAGAGTTTATAGATTTGTTCTCAGAATTTGACATTTTTCAAGTAGTAATATAGGGTATAGCTAAATAAACAAGTTGTTGATATAATATCACAAAGAAAACACTCATATCATAAAATCCCCCAAACTGAAATCAGAACAAATTCCCTCCTGTTTAGCCCACCCAAGCTAGTATTTGTCCTATAAGGCAAATTAAAATAGCATCAGAACTGTGAAATGCAGCAACAGGAATGTCTCAAATGGTAAATGGAGTGTTGCAGATAATCTATTCAAATGAGGATAAAGGTATCTGCCACATCAGAAAACAGAGCGCCCATTTCTTGAACCTGTCTTCCATTGATGTGACGAGGATAAGATACCACTGTCCTTATCTAAACACTTCCTTGTGTCTTGCCTATGACACTTAAGGAAAATTGATTCTTGGCCAGAGTTCACTGCCTTGGACAATTTGACTCAGTTCCCAAAGTGTAGGGTAGATTATTAAGATAAACATGGATAATAGAGGGGAAATGAATTCCAACGGTCTATGGAAGGACAAGTGCACAAAGATCTTCCATACACATAGATCTATGCAATACACTGTGGATTTGAGTGGGTCCCCAGCACTTTAGGAAAGACTCTCAGTTTAAGAGCATGAAGTGCACAAGGGTCACAGGCAGACAAGCCAAAGAGCAGCCTTTGAGTTCTCCTCTTAATCTTTGAATGTTACTTTACAGTGGTGTTTTTTAAAGAAGAATGTTTTGGGATGAAATATTTTAAAACATGAAAGGTTTGCTCTTCGAAAGTACATTTCAGCTTGGTAAACTTGGTAAACTTAAATGTTTCAAAATCTGCCTTTTAGCTATGTCCTGGAAAATAGCAGAGGCTGGCTAATGTAGCCGAATGGATCGTAATAATGGCATTTAAATTACTTATAATAATGATGGGTAAGATGGATTGTTAGCTATCTGATGTACTAGCTAGCACTTGCTAGCTAAGTCTAGCTACACATCCTAACATCAGATGGCGTAGAAAAATCATGATTGTTTCCTAACAGATTATTTTATCTGCTTATGCATCTATAGTTGTGGATATCAACCAACTCCTGTCCAATGTTTACCATCCTAGTTTATGTACCAAAACTCTGAGTTAGCCAATTGGATGTTGAATGACTATCCCATCAGAAAAAGTGTGTGCCTCCGAAGATGTGTAGCTTATTGAATTAGCATTTTGTCACAGGTTGAGAGTAGCAGAAAGGAAGACTAGGGGAGAAACAGAGACATTAAATATTACAAAATACTGAGACAAGGAGTAGCTACTATACAATTTCTGCAGAAAATGAGATTATCAGTGGCTAAAAACAGCCTACTGCTGGTCAGTATCTCAGCAAATTATTGTTGTAGTTGCTGTGAATATACAGTATTTTGGTTTTATTGTGTCTTGAAATTAGCTTTTGAATTTGTATGAGTGAAATCCGTTTTTCAAGTGAAATGTGTCTGGAAATTGACTTTATTGTCATTACAGGGGCTCATGATGTAATTTGGGGGGGTTTAAGGGGTGTAGTTGTAGCTACAGGCGGGGCGATTGATTTGGGGTGGGGGTGAGAAGGCTAGGGGAAATCTAGATGAAAATAACTTGTTATAGCTGGTTATATTAACATGAACTTTGGGTAACCCTTTAAATTACAGGCCATTAATTACGCAGTAATGACTGGAAATAATTAGGTAATATCCAAGTAAAATGTAATAACTAGTTATAGCATTAGAATGACTGGTAATTATTAAGTAATATACAAGTTTTTAAAAAAGGTGCTTTTACCAGTAGGCTAATTGTAATAGATAAGTGCAACTACCGCACAGTTTTGAAAATGTAGAAAGGTGCTGGAGGCTTAGGATGAACTAATAGTTCAAAAAATGAAGAAAGCTTATGTGCACTATCTCCATTTGCAAATTTCACATTTATTGACAGAATTGCTAAGATTTCAGTCAAAGATGTTCGTCAGAGCATGAATCCACACCAAGTGAACAAGACACATTTATCTTCCACAGAAGGGAGGGACATTCATTACAGAAAGTGACTACTCCTTTGCAGAAACAATCTGTGATTTTTCATTAGGTTTTCATTTGTTTACAATGTGATACATGCAAAAACACATAACATATTTTAGAAAAGACAAGCCAACACTGACAATGTACAATATTCACATATGTATATACAAACGTACTCCATACTAACTCTACACAAATAACAGCAGAAAACAACAGAAACCCCAGAAGGGGCCTAGCCTGCTGCTGCTTTACAACTATAAATTGTATATTATATATTATATGTTCTGGATGGTCCTATTATTTATGATGGCTTCTGCTTAGGCTTGTTCTGGGCTAGATTGTTTCTGCACAGGGAGTCACTCAAAAATGTCTGCTCTGTGAAAGTTTCCTGCAATACCGGTATCCTTTATTTCTTGCAACATCCTGTTCATTGCTGTAAAATTATGGAAAATGTGTTTTGGTTTTTACAGTATATATTTTACCAGACATAGTACTTTACTGGAATGGTTCTAGTGTTTGCATTAACATTTAAAAAAAGCATCTAAATTGTTGAAAAAAATATATACAAAAGCTCATATAGACATTTTTAATGTAACAGCATGCAGGATTCCATCTAGAACAAACATGCACAGAAAAAATCAACAGAAATAAAGCACATCTTTAACAGTGCATGGGTTCATGGCTACATATATAATTAGGCTTGAATCTACAAGCTTATGGTTGAGACTGTACCTCCAACTGAGTCACAAAGTCAGGATTTCTCATGTTTTCTTATAAAATAGTGGTTCAGGAATGGTGGTGCTATTATGCCAGTATATAATTAAAATTCATGTTTTTGTAATTTCTCCACAAATGATTAAACTACTTGCAAGAAAACTGCTGAAAGATTTTTCCAAGCATAGTCAACATGGGAGATCAAACCACAGTTTCTGATACTTCCAACTCTGACACCAGTGTGTATAAAACAGGGTGTGGGGGACAAAACTTTAACCATCTGAAGACCAAGCATTTGCAATAACACTAGGTCAACTGTGAATCTCTTTCTTGGAGGGGCTAGTAATGCGCTTTACTGTTCAACAACTGTTATTGTAGTATGTCGTATAAAACCAAATGCGTCTTGACCAAATAACTTGACACAAGGCATTTTATCTTCCATTGAAGCTTTGTTGTTGCTTCAAGAGCTTTCCATTTATGTGATAAAACCTGAATCTTGGAACACTTCCCCTGGAAACATTAAAACATGGACCAGGTCCATTAAGATAGTGTCCCTCTGGATTGGGCCTCTTGGCCAATTCCCAGTTTCTGAACTGGCAAGAGAGGATGTTGATTTACTGGCTTTGTCAGATTTGCACTGTGGGACCGGTAATGATGTCAATCCAGGACACCACCAACCTTATGCATCTGGTTAATTAGTGATGCTGCTTCCTGAAGTGACCAGAAAGGCATGTGCCAGCAATAAATTTTCAGTTGGGTTTTACATAAATTAAATGTACAATTCCACTGTGTTCTCCTTTGAAAACTCATGAAACTCACAGAAACTCAGTCACTCTAATACAAAACAGAGAGGGAATGACGATGAATTATGAAAAGTATTTTAATTGCTGGTAGCAGGAAATGAACCATTGTTACTCGTTAGTTACTGAGCTGACCAATGTCCCACCAGAAGGGCACTGATTTGCTATCCAATCATGTTCTTCAAAAGCCTTATTCCATTGCATTTATATAAAATTTTCATTTAGCTTTCATCTTATTTATCTTATTTTGATAGATATGTTTAATCAGTGCTTGAAGTGGAAAAAATTAAGTGCCAGTACTCCCCTTATTGTGTTGGAAAGTGTATCGGCCGGTATCAGCAAACCCTTAAGTATTACATTTGAAATTGTCAGTGAATAAATTATACTATGAGGTATTGCTTTTGTTCACAATATACTGTGTGTTTATTTTGAAAAGTGACACACATTTAAAAAATTTTAATGTTCAAGGCAGCTTCGGTGTATGATGAAAGGTCAACAGGCCTGTAATGGAGAGCTCCGCGTAGCTGGGTGGGGCACTCCATGTTCCCTATGGACAAACACAACACAAACAGACACAAGTAGAAGAGGGAGATAAACAGAAAGAAAATGAGAGGGCAGTTAGTTATGCAGGTGCCAATGAATTCAGTCAAGTTATTTTTAGCAGGCAAAAGTTTTAAAATCAGAAATATATAGGTAATGTTTTTTTTTTTCTCTCTCTCAGGTAAAACAATACTTTTAATAAACATATTTAAATGATTCCTGTGGATGTCTAATTTTAATTTATTTGTTTAAGTACAGAAATTACATTATATATATTTGATGGTAGCAAAAATTCTGAAAGCACTAAA
>OMLI01058836.1:0-17217 GCA_900302605.1 Rondeletia loricata
GTCCAAATATAGGAGGGACTGCATCATTTCAGGGTCAGCATGGACCACTGGCTCCCGTTCATCAAGTTGGTGCAGAGTAGGCCCACGGGGTGAGAAGCAGTCCACAACAACTTCAGGTATATCTGATGAATGGGCATAGAAGTACTTCTCACCAAGTACCTTCTTGTAGTATTCATACATGTGGTCGTCTTGGTCAGAGCCAATGAGCCTTCCAATGATCTGTACGGCCTCAATAGTTTGGGCTATGCTGAATGGAGCCTCAACATCTCTGAACCGGTTGGATGGACCTTCAACATCCTGGACTGGATGGCTGGATGGTTGAGCATTTCCCAAAGCCTTGTCCTTAGCTACGAGAGTCAAGTCTTCTTCCATGGAAGAAGTGTCTCTATCTTCCATAGCCAGGAGATTTTTGTACGCTAAGGAGTCTGTGCTAACTGCTGGTGCCCAAAAGTGGAGACTGTCAAGTCCACAGATGGTTCTGGAGCCCACTGGCTGAGAAAATGGAGACGGAGCACAGTTCAGCTCAACAGCATGTCCAGAGATAGAGGCTGGAGCATAAACATAATTGTCTCTCCCCAAGGTCTTTTGCCAAGGTGTAAGTGATTAATTCATCATCGTCATCCCTGAAGGCATTGAGGCAAATGACTAGATCCATCCATGCTGAAAGAAATGACAAAAGGTGTCAGCATGTTATCAAACATGTCAGCATGTTATCAAAAAACATAGGCTTAATAATACAGTTAAAGTTATAAAACAGTTAGTGGTAACACTTTATTTGGATAGTCCATGTTGATACTTCAACAACAGGTCACTTGCCTACTTACTGCATCTCTACAGACTGAGCAACCCTAAACCTGACCTTAGCCTAAACCTAAACCTAAATCAGACCCCTTTTTAACCCTAAACCTGACCTAAACCTAACCCTAACCCTAAATCAGACCCCTTTTTAACCCTAAACCCAACCCTAACCCTTGAGTATCAGCATTGGACTATCCAAATAAAGTGTGACTATAGTTGAAACAAATTATCCCGACAGTAAAGTAACTAGTGCCGCCACAAACATAACTTGCACATCCTGACTGGCTGGCAAGAAAGTTATTGGCTAATAGATCTATTTTTAAAAACAACAGAAATATATTTGTCTTACCTGGATGGAAATTCCTCTCCATGGTTGTTTTTTGTTTGTTTTAATACATGAAATAGTAACAGTTTCCTAAAGTAAGACAGTTTACAAATCTCTGTTTCTTTCAGGATGGTAGAGTGAAGACTGACCCACAGTTACACTTTGCTGTCTGCATCTGAGTTCCGGTCAATCAGATTCTGACCTCGCAGCACATTCCATCAGACCCAGAGTGGCTTCTGAAGGGAAATGCTGCACTAATCAAACATATACAATATAAATATTATATATTCAATAGATCAATTAAGGAATGGAAGTTTAGAAAATTAGGGGAGCAAATACCAAACAATAGTAGTTGCTTTATACTGTCAAGCTGTAGGCCTAAAGGCTGCCTAGCACAGATGGTTGTTGAGAGAGAAAATAGATGTCTGAACCCACATTTATGATAATAATAATCATCATCATCATCATCATCAAGAAAAGGCCTTCCTGAAGTGGCCCATTTTATGTTTCCCTGATGCATTTTCCCCCCCATAATGGATTTATCGTCCCAATGTTTGTTAAAAATATTTGAACTATTTTGAGATGTTTGATCTCAAAAGACAAATACACATAATAAAGAAAACTGTTGGATGCTACCTCAATTTATGAAGTTCTTTGCTGAATTTAACCCTGCAGTGTTGCTCAACTGTCTCAAAGTTACATCACCTGAAAAGTCTCTATGCCCAAATCATGAAAGGTTTTACATTTGCTACATTTGCTGTTCTAAACTAAACACTGGGTAAGTCTTTCCAATCTTTCCAAGAAATCTGCGCTACTCACTTCTGGGCCTGGCAGGGATGCGGATAATCATGAAAAATAACTATAGTAATCCTATATTACATTTTAGAAGGATGCTATAGTATAGCCTACAAATATCACGGCAAGTCCTAAAGCAATTTCACTTTCCCCAAATTCAGCGACAGGACTCATTTGTTTTATATATTTGCAGAATCGTCTTTGTTCGCGTTCGTTTATTTGTTAAATGATGTCTGATGTCTGTTTATGTCCTGACAGCATCTTTTCAGTGCTCTGCCTAGTTTTCATGACTTAATATAACATAACAAAGCAGCTTTCGTTGTGTTATTTCATGTTTTCCCTGCCACCTAGGATCGGGATCACCAGGCTTGCCGTCAGGTCTCTCTGTGGCAGCTGAGTGGTGTTCATTAGTGGGTCAGGGTCTCTGTGACATGCTGGCTCAGAGGTCCAATACTACACAATTTAGAGACGTTGATTTTCCCGCAGGGCAGCACGATGATCTGACCTGACATGATGAAATTCATCATCACACTTCTATTATGAGATGCATTTCTAAAACGTCCCTCCATGAGTCAAACACACTGAAACATGTGGAAGTAAAGTAATAAACTAATATTGCAATACCTTTCATTAGAACAAGCTTTTTTTTCCATCTCGGAACTTCATATTGCATACATACATAACTTAAAACTTAAGATAATTTTGTATGAATATTGCACTAAAGCACTAGCACTAAATCTTAATATTGAAAACCACAATGTATACTATCACTTATTGTAAAACACCCCAGTGCTATCCTCACATTGCTCTAGTGAAGATTCTAAAGCCCCTTTAAACCCCCTACAGATGAACTTCATTCTTTTCATCTGCATCATTCGAATACTTCGTCAGAAGCTCAACTGCCCAGACATTGGAAGAAATGAGTCCAACCAGTACTCGTGAGTATGGTCCGATGTCTTTATCATGTCGATTCTTATCATTCATGAGCTAAGATAAGATGAAAGTTTAATGATCCCCATGAGGAAATTGGGAAAAGGCTACACTGTTTTCACAGTTTCTGTCCTGGGCTAAATGTTGTCCACATTCTGTTGAGGTTAACTACATTTACCAGGTGAGTACAGGCTACTTAAGTTGAGCTCAGAATGCTAAGAGTAAGCAATATATATATCTGTCCTGTAAGTAAAATTGGTGCTTTGAATTCCGCTCTTCCTGTGGCTCCACACAACTGCACTTTATGCAAAAGCTTTTATGCTCCAAACAACGCTACAGTAGGATGAGCAATCCCTTTGGACTACGGATAAGGAAATCATCACCATATGATGCTCAGCATAGTCTTTCCTTTATTTTACACTGTGATTTAGTGCTCTGTGAGTCTAAGTGATTTTCTTGTGATGGAGAGCATCTCATAAGCCTGCCGTAATGCTTGAGTGTGAGTTATTTTCCCACTGACACTTTTGATGGTGTTTGTTTTCCCCATCTCTGACCTTCAGAGCTCAACTGTAAAATGGAGCATTTCCTTATTGGCATATATAGGGAACTTGAAGCTATTTTTGCTTTGTCATTCCAGGAGATTGGCAAAATCAACGCTGCTTTTGATTCCTCTGTTTGGAATCAATTTCATCGTATTTGCATTTATCCCCGAGCAAGTGAAGACAGAGCTACGGCTAGTTTTTGACTTGATTCTGGGGTCATTTCAGGTATAACATGTTTGCACACAATTGAACAAAATCATTATAAAAAACATTCTACATTTTACATACATCACATGCAGAACTCATATTTATTTATTTATTTATTACACTTGATGCATTATGTGAAATAGTGTTCCCTAACACCAGGGTGAATCTAACATTGAAACACATTTCCTTGATTAATTATTATATTGGGGGTCGTTCCAGGTCCAAAGTGATCATTTAGCACCTGCTGTCAGCTGTGTCCTGGGAGTGTTTCTATTTAAAAAGAAACTGTGGCAGGTCTCCAGGCACTTTTGCTGGCTGATTCACCCGCAGTGTTACAGTTTTAAACCCTGGTGTTATTTCAGTCCATCACATAATGATGAATGATGCAGAAAGGAGCCAGACAGCAGAGCTGCATCACAAACAGCTTGGAAACCAAGAAAACATTTCCATCGCATTCTTTCTTATCATTCTTTTCATCCCTCTCTCTCAACATTCCTAATGAGTTAGCCATCATACAGCATGCATCAATTAGTTTTTTCCCACTGTTTGGCCTTTGTGTAATCAATGTATAATCTCTAAATGAATGCCACACACATTCCATGCTCATATTTACATAGTATTCCTTTGAATAGACAAGACAAACACGGAGGTTTATTTATGACGCAAACTGTTATTACTCTCTTATCTCTATATATTTGTTTCCCCTGCAGGGCTTTGTGGTGGCAGTCCTGTACTGCTTCCTCAACGGAGAGGTAGGTACCACCTCGCAGTGATGTAAACACTGTTTGTACAAACACACAGTTAAAAAAAGCACAGTGCTCTGGTGATTCTCAGAAAATGTAGTTTGTCTGTAATTTGTCCATGGCTCCCTTGGTGCAACATTTTCATACACGCATAAGTAGAGACACACACACACACACACACACACGCACACACACACACGATCCTGAAAGTTGGTGGGAGGTGGGGGCTGTGAGTATGAGTCACCAACGTTGGCCGTGGCTACCGTCTCCTCCCTTGGACCTCGTCTCAGCATATATAGTCTTCTCTGCCTGCAGGGTGGGAGGGCTGTAAAAAGCACAGCCTCCATGGCAGGGAACTATTCAGCAATGTCTGCAGAGGCTCTCTGTGGGGAGCTTAGTTATGTTCCCAGTGCTGGGTCAGATTATTAAATCACAGTGGTTGGCTGCAAGGCGGGGCTAGGCTCGATGCAAGCTGAATTTTAATCACTTGTGATTTGCAGGTGTTTTTTATACATTGGTTATTTAGTGCTAAGATATAGAATCTTAAATGAGCAGGTTACAAAAGGTTTTTGGGTTGCAAGGATTCAATTCAGCTAAACTCAATTCAAGTCAATTCAATTCAATTCAATACAACTTTATTTTATTTTATCCCACATGGGAATATTCAAAGGACGCAATAGATCTAACAAGCTGCAACTCAATGTATGGTCCTACATAATAAAGTTAAAGAAAAAAGAGCCACATCTGCATCACTCCTCAGTCCCTTCTCATTCCCTTCTGGAAAGGCAATGCTGATGTTCACTCTACTTGTGTCTTGGAGATGGTCCCTTTCCTTTTTAGCATGCTTGCCTTCCTCTGAGTGACTATCAGCAATCTGTTTCTTTTCCCTTGAATTCTCTGTTGATGCAGTTTGAGTTTCTGTAGGTGGCGCTCTTTCCTTTGTCCGTTCAGCCTCCGTGGCTATCGGTGGTCATGCTAACTACAAAGTTCTTCTTCTATTTATTCCAAACAAACCGCTGTTGCGGCTTCAGTAAATGTAAAACGCATCACTTCCTGTGCGCCATAGGAACAGCAAATCTAAAAAAATGTATTCCTTTAACCTCTCCTTGTTATAATGCATCCCAGGTCCAGGGGGAGATCAAGCGGAAGTGGCGGAGGTGGCACCTGCAGCGATACATGAGCTCTGACACCAAATACCAACACCCATCTATGGGCAGCAATAGCAACAATTTCAGCACCCAGATCTCCATGCTGACACATTGCAGCCCTAAAACCCGCCGAGCTTCATCCTCCTGTCACGAGGACTTGTCTATCATATGACTTTGATATACGCTCACACAAACACACACCGCACAAACAGTGATAGAAACACACATCCTATACTAAATACATGCTTTCATGCAAAACATTAGGCATTAATATACACAGTACATGTAAGCTCTCAAATACAAACAAATACACACTCGCACATGAGCACACGCACTCTTCAAGGACGTGTTGCTGGATAGCGACTTGGACAATCTTTGGAGTGATCAGAGGACAGAGAAGAATATACTAGAAAATATCACATGTATGGAAGGACTTCAACTCTTCATCTCCATGCTTTAATGAGCAACTGCAGCACTTCTTCAAACTCAAGTAGGGTTATTGACAAAGATATCAGTGCATTGTTTCACAAGCACACCTCTTGCACATTTTAGTAGATGGTCAAACCCTGGACCATTCACTTTTTCCCCTTATGACATCTTGTCATGATGCAGTGCACATATAATGGATCATTTGATCAATTGCTATTAAGTTCCTTCAATGCTCAGACACTGGGTAATGCAAGATGTTACATATTAATGGGGTTGGTTAGTGAACTGTATCACCAGCCATGCGATTTGACTTAACTATGAACTGATTTAAAATCACTTAGTGGATTCCTACTGCTTGAACACTCAAATGAATAAGTCTGGTACCAAGACACAGCCATAGGAAGAAAAGGAACTGTGATATCCTAACAGGAAATCACATAATGCATATTCTCACTATGTGTGCAGCAACAGCACAAATTAAGAGAAGTATCAGAAATGCATCATGGGAATTTGTTTGAGTGCTAATTGTGAATGGTAAGAGAAAATATGTTTAAAGCATATTTTTAGATAACCAAAAAGAATAAAACTCTGTGCACCATTAAGTTTGTCTGTGGGAAGACAGAAAAAGAGAGACTGCATGATACCCAGCAGGACACTTTATTTATAAATGCCATATGGATGGCTGGGCAGCCAGTGTGATGCTGACTCAAAATGATGGGTTTGGAGTACAAATGCCCTTCTCTGCACTATCAATCTTATAGAAGACCATTGCCCTCGCCTTCTCTTTTATCAATACAGCTTTCCCTCTTGTATTGTGTGATTTTGAGCATATGCTAGGCTTTTTTGTTATTTTATTTAAATTTCAGGCACTCTGGCCATTATGTGACAATAACTGAAGAGTGCCTGGTTTCAGTGTTTTGAAGGCGCTAATCTTTACTGGCTGTCAGGCTATAGAGCAAGTATGGGGAGGAAATGCCTTTAAACATTCCTTGAATGTTTACATTCACTCTGGAGGAGTCATTTAACACAGTAAAGACAGGATCTTATAATATTGTATAATTCAATGGATCTTTGTGCCGTACTAATTGCATTGGGGTTACAGTATCAGTAATGTGTAATTGTAATTGTTATTTGTTCAAGTAAGTGCAACACATGGAACTTACAGCCTCGACAAGAACCTACCATTCTCTTGTTGTACAAGCCAACTAGTTTCCTAAGCGGTCTGTGGCTCATTGCAGAATTGCTAAGCAAAAGGCTTGCATTACACTTGACCTTACAGCAGTCATCAGGTCCATGATTAAGAGTAATACTTGCTTAGATATGAGAAGCAGCTTTCATGATGGTGCTTTAGCGCAGTGGCAGTACATCTGTTTTTACAATGGAGGGGTTTCGCTTTTGAACCTGCCAGGTCAGGAGAGACTATTGGAGCTATGTAAAGCAAAGCAAAGGGTGAATAGCCCTGTCACAATGATGCTATCTTTGTGCTTTTCAGCTTACAAGGTTAGACTTCAAAGTCACTCTCATGTTCCAGAAAGTCCAGCCTCACTTGAAAAAAGCCGTCATTTTAATCCACTGCTGGTTTGAAGGGTTGGACCTCCAAGAGCACTTGGCAAAGGTTAAAGAACAATCCATACTAATGCTCATCTTATATAGATGCTTAAGAGCAGAGGTTGATACTGAAATGCTTTCACATTGGATGTTTTGATGGTAACAATAGCTTAAAGCCTCAATTCCATATCCCTCACTGTTTGGTGCCTGTCTTTTGTTGTCAGTAGAGTATAATGTAATTGTGAATCTGCCAAAGTACCTCTCATGCAGTATCATAATGATGAATGTGCATAGTTTTGTACATAGAAATAACCAACCTAAGTTGGCTAAGATGGCTAAGTCACAAGTAATTATTTATAGTATTTTATTGACTGTCTCCTGGCATGGTTATTGTGTATCAGTGAAATAATATTAAAATGTCCAAAGGGATTTTGAGTCAACAATCATTATAAATGTGCACTTAACTGTTCAATATTAAAGTATGTGTAATTTTGATGATTGTACCGGTATTTGCAATATTCAACTTATGTTCAAACTGGATATTGTGTTGTATATATTTGAGGTTTGAGGTTCAATTTGTTGTTGGTGTGATGCGTGTAGCACTAGTACAATGCATACCATTGTGAAACAACAAGTTCACATTTGTGTACACACCAATCCACTTCTTAGTTTTATATTCTGTCTTTCAATTTTTGTATTCTTCATTTTGTTGTACAGTGTATGTAAATCGTTTATCTTTGCAGGAAATTCCATTTGCCATAAAGATTTTGCAGTGTTCCAGTCAAAGCCTATGAAATAAATTATTCAAAAATAAGCGACTTGAAGAGCATTCTGTTGATTTAAGTTTGAATTTCAAACATTCAGTGGAACGTATACTATGGAGATCAAGCCTCCCTTTTTGCCCCAATGTCTGTGATTAAGTGTTGATACCTTTTCTTTAGGGGAAACTCTTGATTTTATCATTAGATGAAAAGATGAAGAGAAGATGAAAACTGAAGTTAGAATTTCTTCACTATGGAAACATGAAGTGTCCTCCCTGACAAAACGCACGCAATAAATCATTAAAGTAAGTATCGTTCTGTTCAAGTTTGGCTTGAGAAAATGGTCTTTGCTGGCAATTTGACTTGTTCAAATGTCCACACTTTCAATATGCCTGAAAGCAGATAGCTTGTTGTCCAAGGCGTTATGAATAAGTGATACCATATGATCATACTGCAGTCCTCACAGCTTCCAACCCTTTACAAAGATGTAGTCTAAATGGTGGAAGCGAGCCGACCCAAGACTCAATCAAAACAGCACATTAGACTATTTTTAATTAGGAAATAATTTGATAGTAAAGACAGCTCAAAGGGTTGGGAAAACTATTTCCAACTCACACAAAAAGTAATGCATCCCAATAAATGAACGCACACGGCACAAACTTTTCTCTTGAATGTGTGCTGTTGCAGGTCATAATGCCCTTTCTAGACAAGAGACAACGCTAACTTGTCTGTGAGTTCTCCTGCAAGCAAATAACTCAGCAAATACTTTGCTATTTCAGGGCTTCCGATTTTCACTATGACAAATTCAATATAACCAAATTACTAAGAAAGATAATTTACATAAAACCACTCAGAAATTGAAGATCAACATTATTAGAGGCAATCCTCGCTCCAGTTTCTCCCAGTGGTAGATGCACTTCAATTACAATAACAGGCATGTTAAGTTGAGTTTTGCTTTGGTGTAATTAAACTCTAGTTGTTTGCGTTAATCCTAATGTTGTCCCTCAGGTTTATTAGTTCATTCATTGATCTCTTGCTGTGCTCAACACCTTGAATAAGAAGGAATTCAGCCAAAGCAAGGCACCCTGCGCCGTAAAAAAAAAAGATTATCAAACACACCCAGCCATGCCTGGCCTCACATCGGATCAGCTGCCCTTGGGTCTAAAGTTTCATTATCTCTATCCATGGGGTGGAAATGAGGATGCATATTATATGATTAGGCATTCATAGGAATTGTAATGATTGTAAATGGAGGGAACTTCAGGGTCGAAGGTTGCTGCATTAAATTGCCTGGCTGTACATACATTAAAAAGATCAACCCTAAGGGCCATGTGTTGAAATATGCTGATCACAGACTTTATCATATTCAAATATGGCTTGTTTTGTTAAATGCACCACTACCGTCATAGATGTGTTTCATTATCTTAGATCTGGCTATACACTGCAAGTGTGTCAGATCATTTGAAACTAAATGTTCCCAGTCTTTTCACCAGACTACCTGTCAGAATTCATAAAAATGGCAGTGGGATGCAGACTAGAGAGCAGATGGATTAAGTTATTTTTCAGATTCCTGGTAGAACTTAAAATGTGAGACAGGTGTCTTGCCTTAAAGCATCTTCCAATATTCATGCCACTGGTTAAACATTCATGTGACAAATAAGGGAAAGCTGGGAAAGGCAGCGATTTAACATGCAAGCTCTGGCTAAGCTGATAACAGTCTGTTCTGAACTGCCCACAGTGCCTCACACTGGGTCTGTGGTCCAGACTGGTTTAAAAAGAGGCTGTCTGCCAGATCTGATCTGAGCTCTGGCCTGGGGCCATGCTGATGAAGATCAGGAGATGTCCCGCTTTTCAGAGGCAGAGCTGTAGGAATAAGTCATAGTGTGTCACTGGTTCAACAACCTCTTTGTTCATGCTGTGGAACAGACTGAATTTACATGACTTTCCCTGGTTATAATTCACAACAGTGACCCAAACTGGCCCACCAGAAATTATCCACAGACACTCCATCCACCACTCTGCTCCTCACGATATGGACACATAGAATTAAGTATTATTAGAGATATTGCCTATTGTTTTTAGAACATCTTTTAAATGATTTTGGCATTATATATCATTTTTAAGGCTTCCATGCTCTGCCCCCTAAACGTGACATCTCAGCAACTTGGGGATCATAGGACATCCTGAATTCACTCACTTCACTCACAGTAGAAAAGTTATTGACTTCAGTTGTCAGGGTTGTCAGAGTTAGAAGCAAATGCATACACTCATCCACAATCCCAACCACAACACCCTCCCATGCAGTTTTTATTACAAAGCTAGTCTCCTACACAAATTACATAGGTGCTGGCATGTGTACTGTACAGTAATCTGTCAAACACAACACACACTATGCAAGAGACTATTATAAAGCTATGTCGGTGATACATATTTAACCTTGGTGTAAACAGGCTTAGGAAATTGTTCCACACGTTTATACAATGACAGGATGCTTGATCTCACTTTTGACATAAATACATTATTCACAGCCAGCATTTGTTTTCAGTTAGGGAAAATATGACTCATGTAGTATTTAAAGTATGCCGCCCCGTCTGGATTAAGTGATTGCATTGTATTTAGTCTGGTCTGGTTTGTGCTGGGTGAGTTCTCACTGAGTTTGGGGCGCTGATGTGTATTGTACGGAAGCAAATAGGTTGCTGTGTTTTTTGAGCCTTAAGAAGGAGCTGCCTTGTCTACTATAGGCTACTGTTGCTTCTTTTCTCACATCCATTGTGGCAGCTGCTGTGACTTTGATCTTTAATTATTAGATGTCTAAAACCTAATCTATGCATACTGCACCAATACTGTATCCCAGCTGGAAAATCTTTTGCATGATCCAACATACCATAATAAATTTAATAACAAAACAATTTCCTATAAATACATTATATTAGGGCCAAATATTCAATCTGCTTGTGGAAAACCTGATTTACTTTACAAATGATATGCATTAGGAGAAAAATGACAGCAAGAAACGAATGTTTGGCAATGAACACTCGCAGTGTGTGATTTTCAAAATAAAACCTTGCCTTCAATTAGTCACCTGTAAAGCCATGCGTTAGCCTAACCAGCTAATATGCACCTTGTGACAATGTACGTCATTCTGCTGTCACAATCATATTCAAGTTTACACTGTTGCATAGCTGCAGCTAAGTCATAATGCAGATAATAGTGACAATAGCTAACGTCATAAGCACACTATACCAATGCTGCAGATGTGTTATGAATGCATCACAGCTAATGTGTCATAATTAAGAGTTAATATGAATAGCAACCAAAGGTAGTTCCTGTAGATTCTATATTGATATACTTCCTTTCAAAAACGGAAGAACCTAATTCCCTTGAACTTCATTGAATCTAGCCTCTTCTTCTTTCAAATCTAGCCATCTGAAAAAGAGGATGGAGTCATCATGTATTGATGTTGAACTGACTTATGAAAATAGCCTTGACTTTGCTTTCCATTGATTGCCTCCAGTATACTTTATAGATAGCTCTCAAAGGAATGGTTAGCATTGCACTGATAGCAGACTCAATTTCAGGCTATCTCTATGTTCTCTGAGATTCATAGTTGGAGGGGACTTGGATGAAAGGAAAATGAAGCATAAATTAAATTATGGAAGAATTTTATTGAGCTTGATATATTGAGCTTTGACTATAAACATCAAACAGACGAGTCCCACAGAACAATTCAAGAGAAGATATGCTTTATATGGATTTAAAGGTCCATGCTCAAATCAAAATTTAGCACCACTTTTTGCCCAACTACGTGGTTTGTATATGTTTATTCCTTTAAATATATGACACAAATATTGACAGTATATTAAACATATTTGAAAAACAACTGCAGTTATTCTGTCCATCAAGATACTATTGTTGCTGCATTGTACAGTAATTGAAATTGCATAGGCTGACAGTAATAACAATATGATCAACTATAGTCATTGCCCTAAGTTATTATCTCTTTATATGGTTAAGTGTCAAATGATGAGAGGCCTGTTTGACCTTGAATGACTGAAAAAAAAAAAAAAATCAATGAGGCCCCGTGGGTCTAAATCCCTCTCATCTCCAGCATGGTCAGTGAAAACATAAAAAAACATCTTCAAAACCAAAACCAACCTTCAAAATCTTCATAATTTGAAACAGGGATCATACATGGTTTCGATTTTGAACATAATCCTATAGTAGGTTTAATTTGATGTCACTATTACACGGGTTATTCATCAAACATATTTTAGAAGTGATCAAGGGACAGCATTGTTTTCTCACAACTTTGAGTGGCAGCAAGCCCACTTTCAGCCAAATAAAACTGCAGCTCAATAGATAACTAATGGTGTGCTGTTGACAGATGACTGCAGAAGGCAGGCAAAGTTTTTTAAGTAGTTTATCTGTTGATTTCTCTTGGGTTTGAGATTTCATGCATTGGTTCAGTGAAGCCAGTGAGCAGGGAACATCAAAGGCCCTAAGCTTATACATTTTTAAAAATCTGAATAAGCTTAAGGGACGTAGCCTTAAGGTCTGGGGGTAGTCTTGTGAATGTGCAAGCTCTGCCATTCATTATGCCACAGTTATGGCAGCACACAAAAGGCATCTAAAGTGTCAAGAATGCCAAACCGCATGCCATATTTAGGAATGCCATATACCTAACACATCATAGTACAATACAGTACAGATGTATAACATTCTGTTGTCTATCATGATGATGGTTCAAAATGTTGGGCACGCTGCTGCAAAATCAGAGAGGAAAAAACTTGGCTGGATACTGGACAGCTCTTCAGAGAGACTGCCACACTCATGGCACTGGGAAAGAGAGATGAATGATGAGTTTGAAATTAATGGAAAATGCTAAAGTGCGGACCGCCGGCGTCTGGCATGGGCACTGAACCCAAAGCAAAGATTAAATAGATAAGAGTGGGCTGACAGTGCCAGAGTGACTCACCTCACAGCTCAGGATAATTTCATATAGTCCTGGAGAGCACTCCTGAAGACTTCCTGCCATTACACTAAAATATCACCCAGAGAACAGGTCTGACATTCTGAATATGTTGGGAGATGGTTGGTTGGTGGGCCTGTGCTGCAGTCACAGTCATATTCAGGTCAACCATGTAAGACTGTGACCTCTTATGTAAAAGGTTGTCATCACACATTTGCCTATCCTGTCAGACCTACAGCTTAACCTTCTCACTCTGATGAGACTCAATAAAACAACCATAGGTCAGCATCACTGTCAAATATTTACACTGAGTTTGACTGCTGTGGATGCAGATAGACTGTAAGAGTACATGACTACCTGTCAGTCAGCAACAACACATAGCAAAGAGACAGGATTGAAAAAGCCCTATTTGTGCACAATCTCCAGTTTACACTGAAAAATTACATTTGATGGGCTACGAAGTGCCTTAAGATTCTATCAGTTTTACAATATGATAATTTAACACATTTACAGTATATAGAGCTGTACCAGGGTTTCATAAAGAATGGAAATGGTACCAAGTACTGAATTACATCAGCTGGGAAAATGGATGGCTGCGTATTCCTTTAATTTGCCCGATTTGTCAATAACAACAGTGCTGCTGTTCTATTAACATGTAACAGCAGAGGAGGCCCTCTGAGGAAGTGAGGGAGAGAAATGTGAGACATACAGTCTATAAACATTTCAGCAGGACCACCCATGCTGTTAAGCCTATTTGTTACGGGAGGGAGGGCAGCTTCTCAACAGCAGGAGCTGCTGCCAATTAGGATGAAAGAGGTTAATCAATGCAAATGAGGAATACATCTGAGGCTGATCATTTAATTTGTTTTCATTGTACCAGGATAAATGGCACTGTGTATCAATTACGTTACTAAGAACTCTGATGGTAATGAGCAATGAGAGAGATGTTGCAATTGTCTCTGGTTTGCAACCCTAAATTTCCTTTCAGAAAGTAATATGCATGAAAATGCTAACAAACACTCTGCATGCTTTACTCCTAATAACACAACTATGTCAATATCTGCGAAGTAGTGGCTAGGAAATAAAAGTGGCAACAGAGACAATGAGTCTGATGTTTATGGGAGGGCTTCAGGGGCTCGTCCAGAAATAAAACAAAAGCTCAAAGCTCTTAATCTTTTGCTGAAGAGAAATCCTGTTTTGTGATTTTAACAATGAACTAGAGAAAGGTATTAGATATCTATCAATATTGCCATTGCCAGCTTTGATATTCTCCGAATTCTGAGAACGCACAAACCATAATTGCCTTTTTGTGCGGTTAGCTAATACAAAACTATGGCCTGGGAGAGATGAATTCATTAATGAAACCCATCTATTCACAATCTTAGAAACTTTTATTTAATTCATATTCCAATTTATTCAGTGCAAAGTGGTATTTGCAATGAAATGACTAAATTGCTATGCAATACATTTCCAGTACTGGGGCTTGTGTGCACACTCAAACTGCTTCAATTAGGTCTTTCTGAAACACCTTTGATGGTGGCTAATATGTGCGTGTTGTTGGAAACTATACCGAGTGATATTGGTGTAAGTCAAAGGTCATAGAAGGTCAAAGCAGATCTCAATATGACACCTGATCTTTTGATGTAAGGAGGATTAAAACTTGATCACCTACCTAACAACTTCCTCATCATTGGAACCCCTGAAGTCTGAATGAAGGGAGAGAGTTGGTGATACAGCTTGGATACCTGCTAAATGATTCTTGGACAAAAGAAAGAAACAGGTATAAATTAGGCATAAATTCACTTTCATTGAAAAGGAGTGTTGTCCATCCCCCTCAAGGTTGTTACCTTCTAGCCATTTACTACCTCTTCTTATAGAATAAGGATTTAATGAAAACCCTGGAGTGAAAAACACATGCATGGCACCTTAAACTGTACCCATC
Source organism: Rondeletia loricata (assembly GCA_900302605.1). Taxonomy (NCBI): domain Eukaryota; kingdom Metazoa; phylum Chordata; class Actinopteri; order Beryciformes; family Rondeletiidae; genus Rondeletia; species Rondeletia loricata. The sequence goes on from OMLI01058836.1 coordinate 15,138, forward strand.
ACACTGCACCATTGTATTTACACCATATCAGTTCCTTACCTAACTTTTATCGATCATTTGGGATAAAAGTCCTTTTCCTGAAAGAACGCCAACTTGTATGAACTGCCAGATCATAGTAAGTGGTGTAAGAGGTCCCTCTGGTGTGTGAATGCAAAAATACAGTATTGAATTAACATTCAGTGTTATGTTGTGATGTAAAAGTAAGGTCATTTTTTGTATTTCTTCCATGTAGATCCCTGTCTTGGTTCTAGTGCAGGTTCTTCCAGCATTAAAACTATTCTTATTTGAATACTTTATAATGACACAGTTTCTTAACATAGCACCTAAACTTGTTGATACTTTTTGAGGGGAATTGGGCCAAATTAAGATTTTGAGCCAATTTAATATTCTCTATTTCTGTAGTGTCCCATCACTGCTGAATGAATGTAGAGGAAACACTGATTTAGTGAACACACTAATCAAACATCAGCAAATGAAAAAAACACAATTTATTAATGAAATGTCAGTCACCACTGCAGAAAAAAACAAAAAGCCCTGTAATCATCAGTGTATTTGGCAGTTACAATGAATGACATTGTTGTTATTTGACATTATTATGAACGGGCTACAGCCGAGAAAACCACTGTATCAACCTTGTGTGACAGAATTCAATTACAAACAAATGAGATCCTTCCTTTTGACTGGGTTTTGACAAGGGAATTAAACTGTCCAAGAAACTGACACAACAGGGAAACCTACTTCAGGTTGCCCTTCTGAACCTAAATGATTTGCAGAATGTTTTAACTGTATTCAATTCAGACTTATGTTAATAAGTGAAAAATAATACGAGATGGCAGCCACAACATGTTCCAATTATACAGTGCAGTCCTACTGTACAGTACATACAGTGTATTCACAATCAACACACAATCATCCTTCATTTCCATTTAAGTATTGCAGTCTGCAAGTACAATTTAAATCTAACGAAATTCATCAGGAGTTTAAATATCCCCTCCACCTTATTTGGTTCTAGATCTTTGAAACATCTATGGCAACAATTTATTACAATTCAATTGGTCGACAACTTAATTATGCACTTCTTGTAGTCTACAGTGGCAATGGTGAGTTTGTCAAACCCCTCTGTATCAAAAATATTACAGCATCACCAAAGTCCTAATATAGACAAAAGATAATGCAGCATAACAAATTATAAAAAACTTTACACTTATTTATTATTTGAACAACTATGACATCACCAATAATAAAATGTAAGTGAACCCCTTCAACAGAAAACTGGCATATAAGATTAGCTCAAAGACTGACTACGGTAAATGCCACACATTATAAGAGAGAAAATCAGCTGATCACTGAGCCAGTCTTATGTTCCACACTGTGCTGAACTACTGGTTAGCTAAATCTAATTGAGACCAAATTGAGATTTTATTTGTTGCATAAATTAAAGAAATGTAGTCTTCTTTAAAAAAAAAAAAGACAGCCTTTCAACACCTGCAGGCATCATTGTATAGTTTAAAGTTGGTTCTTAATGCTAAGAAAACCAAATTCATGACCTTTTCCAGAGCTTGCTCTCAGATCTCAGATAATGTTGGTATTCATACCGTAGGAGGGGACTCAATTGAAAGAGTATCATCCTACCTGGGTATTTGGGTGGATGATAGGCTTTCTTTTAAAGTGCATATTGAGAACCTAGTGAAGAAACTGAAGATTAACCTGGGTTTTTATTATGGAAATAGGGCCTTTCTTAATTTAGCAGCCAGGAAAACACTTGTACGGGCCACGTTCTTAAGTGTTCTAGACTATGGGGACATTATTCACATGCATGCTGCCTCCACTACACTTCGCTGTCTAGACTCTGTGTATCACAGTTCTCTACGTTTTATATCCAACTCACTGTCCCGTACACATCACAGTGTACTTTATGATTTGGTTTCCTGGTCGTCATTGAGCATAAGGAGACAGCAGCATTGGTATATTTTTATTTATAAAGCCATATTGGGTAAACTCCCTTTATATCTGTGTAATCTTCTAACACTCAACACCAGCTGTTATAATGTTCGCTCCACTAGATGGCTGCGCTACCAGG
>OMLI01058842.1:0-10284 GCA_900302605.1 Rondeletia loricata
AGTCGTACACCAGTGAAAACTGGCTATTTTACAAGGATTCTCATAGGGGTTGCATTAAGAACTGCAATACACCGTTCTGCCTTTACCCTCTTGTGGGGGCGCTGTTTCAAATTTAGGCGAAAGACCCGGCTGTCCGTGTGTATCTATGATGCGGAGAGGTTTGTTGCATTCATGTGCCATTTTGTTGGAAAATGAAACCCGGAAGACAAATGATTAAAAAAAAAAATTCACCTTGTTGAGAAGGTTAAAGGTTATCATTGCGTCATAACTCGGAAACTTGGGTAACAACATTTTGTGCGACTTTACGACTTCATAATCCGAATCTGAATGTCTTTCATGTGAAGTTTCCAAGTAGGAATTTAGTTTTTCCGATATATCCGATAGCACGTGAATGCAGCTAATTCAGTGAGAGCGACTCTGGTCAGATTGTGATACCTGGAAATAGAGGCAGAGTGATAGGTCTTTGCTTCTTCCCCCCCCTCTCTGTATGTGGCTGTGAGCCTCGTTCTGGTGTCGTGCCTTGGTTCAGCCATGTTCAGCCCACTGCTGAGCTAGCAGGGAGCTGGCTAGCTGCAAGCTAATCTACAAAACAGCTCGCTTTAATTGTTGTTTGTCGTTGCAAGTGTTTTTTTTAAAAAAATTTCACGTTTCGAAAAGACTTTAAAACGCGTGTTTGTCTCGCGTGCCTAAGATGGTTGTTTTGACAAACGACAACAATGAAGAACAGGATTTAATGTGAGTGAAAATAACAAGTCTGTCAGTGTCCGCAGCGTTTAGCCTGCTGCCCTTCAGAGCCTGTTAGCTGTTAGCTAGCCTGCCTGCTAACTGACTCAGTCTGATGTGTTACTACCAGCTGGTTAGCTGGTTAGCTGGTTAGCTGGTTGCCCTGTGTAGAAATAGTTTGGCATTTCCAGCAACCCATCTTATTCAGGTTATACATTGATTGTAAGATTGGATGCATTTACAGAAGTGACTAAATACGTGTGAGGAGAATATATAAAAATATATGTAAAAACCTGTACTAACTGCCACAGTGCAGGTTTAGCTGAGGTTTATGTTTCAAGTTGTTAAACAAGACGTAGATGACATCATGTTGTGTTGCTCTGACCAGCTGTGATGCTGCAGCCTGCAGGGAAAGGCTTATTAAAGAGGCATCAGCAGAGCAAGTCTATCTGAGGCGGGGCTTCATGTGAAACCCACTGACCCACTGATCCACTTCTGTAGTGGATCTACAACCTGGGTCCTTAGATGGAACATCAATTTCTCCACCACAGGAGAGGAAATAGACCAGAATGCAATGCAGCCACAACACAGGTTGGGTTTGAGTAAGGGGCGTGGCTCTCACTTTTTCTTGACAGGAAAAACTCTTGCTGTTCTGCTCTGTGCTATCGGTCTCACCTTGTCCACATACACGTATAATCCACAGCTGAATGATCACACTTTCAAGCTATTTATATGCCCATACGCAAAGGCATTCTGGGAAATGTAGTAAATCACTAACTGAAGTAGAAGTAGACTAGGCCTGTATTGAACATCACAGATGAATGAGATCTAACAGTGTAAGTGCGTCCGAGGGGGATTTTCCTTTACAAGGCTAGACTGACCTCTGACCCTCTGTTTTCCCAGCCTGATAGAGGAGCGTAAATGCGTCTCCCTCCCCAGCTCCCCCGCCAAGCGAGTGTCCCCCGCCAAGAGGAAGCAGTACTTCATCAACCAAGCCATCCGCAACTCTGACCTCACGCCCCGAGCCAAAGGCAAGAAGAGCCTCCGCCGGCAGGAGAACAGTAAGCTCTCATTTCTCCTGATCAGATGTTCTCCTCCACTGCAGACATTTTTCTTTGTTCGTTTTGAGGTGAGATGTTTTGTAAGTCTTGGATCTTATTGTTGTTCCACCGTAGTTTTGTCAGCTTGTCTGAGCAGCGTTGGCATGGAGGACAACGAGATGCGACATGTTTTGTTATTGTTTCTCTGTCTTGTGTTTTCCACATCGCTGTCGGTTCATACTGGTGTCAGACCCGGGTCACATCCTGGAATAGATATGAACAGTCATCCAAAAAACTCAGATATGAGCAGTAATTAGGATTTGAACAAGAAGGCCTGCGGTGTGAACGTAGCCTTAAAATATGTTTTCTAGTCCAAGTTGTGTCTTTTTTATGTCATGAGGTGAGATGTAATTTTTGGGCAACCCTTGTTTTTTAAATCTCATATGAACTTATCTTACTAAAAGTGCATCTGTGTTTTATATCATTGTATTTGATCACTTTGCTTCCATGTTTTATCGTTGTGCAGCTCAACTCATCTGACATGAAACGTACCAGCTTAGCTTCACCACAAACTTCCTGTTTAAACCTGTTTTGCTTCACATTCCTTTAATAATGAAAGAAAGGACCTTCAATTCATAAATCCATTGATCCGTCTCTTCCATCCTTTACTAAAAACTCAGTGCGCTTCCTTGCTAATCTCCTCGAGAGAGACGAGTGCTCCAAAGATGACCTGGAGGTTTGCAGTAACCCGGCCATCCCGTCCATCTTCACCGAGGCCTGCACCAACGGAAACTACGTGGAGGTAGCCTCACTCTGACACATTCTCTAGGTCTCAGTCTTGAGTCCACCATCATTTATTTTCTCTCCACCACTACAAATAATGTAAGGGATTACTCCTCTGTACAGTCTGTAACCATGCTTAAACTTCTGTGCAGTGATCAGTTGGATGTTGAAGGGTTTAGTCCAGAGCCCAGATTGGTCTACACGTCCTTTGGTCCTTAAGAAACTGCTTAAGCATTACTTTTTACATTTGGAACTGTTTATTGCCTATTTTGGTCTTGGTCCTGGACCTGGTCTTGACTCGAACCTAACTAAACCTGGTCCTGGAATTGACTTAGACTCGACTAAGGTGGTCTTGACAGTTAATCGTAAAAGGATGCTTTTTGTCTCAAAGGAAAACGTCCTCAACATGGTATTCTGGTGTTGTGTACGGTGTGTCGGTTCTGTAGTGCAGACAGAAACCACAGAGTTTGTGTTGCACCTTCGATGCAGGCGTGATGTCAAATCTGTAACCGCACCAATAGAACATGTACTGGTTTTGAAACTGAGCGGTCTTCCTCATCCTCCTCGTCTTCCAGCCATGGAACGACTTCATGAATCGCTCTGGTGAGGAGCAGGAGAAGCTGCTGCTCCTGCTGGAGGAGGAGGCCAAGAAGAAAAGCACCAGGGATGGTGAGAGTCCGACCTCAAGATGTCTGAGGTCTTCCCCGGTTGTAAATTTGTGTCAGTTGACTGTCAGTTGACCGTCGCTCATCTTTCCACAGTAAATCCCGCCTTCACTGCTCAAGACTTCTTCCAGAGAATCGATCGAAGGCTGCGGGCGACTCTGAAACGGAAACAAATCCCCATAGTGAGTATCTGCTGTCCCCGCGTCGAGGCGGAGCGTCCCTGTCACTGAAATAGTCAATTAGTCTCAACCATCGTTTCACATTTACATTTAAGGCATTTACAGAGTGTCTGCGAGTCCTGGAAAAAGTCTTGAAATATCTTCAATTATATGATCTAAACTCCAGGCATTGAAAGGACTTGGATAAAATATACCGCTTGAACCGTAAATTGAATTATAGACGTCTTAAAAATGAAGCGGTTTCTTGGTGCGTGAGAAATCAGTCATGCAAACCGATATTCTGATCGGACGACAGTTGTTTTCATTTTCACACTTTATTTCTATTGTGTAATTGCTCTTGTATTTCATCGTAACATAAGGAATACACCAAGTTTTTTGGAGGATTGTCCCCTCGGTCAACTTGGCCATTAATTGATGAGAGCATAGACACCAAAATCATCCGTGTGTCCCCGGTAGTTTTGTTTTGTCAGGACACGTGGCTGCTGTGGGGGTCGAACCTGTGCACCTCCGGTTACAGGACGCCGTCTCCCTCCCTGCCGCCCATTGCTGTTGTGTCACATGAATGTTTTGTACTGTGTTCCTCACAGGGGACTCTGGAGGTGCTTGAGGAAAACCTTCTGAGCTTCTTCAACGCTCAGCCTCACTCAGTTTACACCACCAACCTCTGCAGCAGGTACAAACCATTTCAATACAGCTTTACATTTTACCGTTAAAAAGTCTGGGAAAGGCTAAAGTAATCTAAATTCATGGCCTGGAAAAAAATATTTAAATGTCTTTCATCAGTTATGTTCAATCAGAAATAGGCTTTGTTTCTTTGTTTTGGTTTTTAAATGGGTCTTAAGTTCCAGGTAGCGTTTAAAAGGTCTTAAAAAGTATTGAATTGAGTCAGATACTGCTTTAGGCATTTAGTTCACACTCTTTTTCCAGAGTGACGTTCAATGAGTGCAACAGCAGAATAAGCTTCAATTCCCTGATCACTAAAAATTACATGTGAACAAAACAAAAAGAAGACAAAAGGTCAGGGTGTTATCGCCCTTTCCGTACATCTGAGAGCAAAATGCCCCGAAAACAAATGGAGTAAGAGCTCAGGAGAGAGATGGATGGGCTTTTCTTACTGGGAAAGTGACTTAATCCTTGAATGAATGAATTAATATTTTGTATTTTTCGTGTCATGTAACTCCCTGACTGCCCTAATTATGTTTCCCCCATGTTTAGATGAAATGAAACTGAAATGATCCTCGTAGGGAAACTGGGTCATTGCAGCAGCAGAAAATAGGATCTAAATAAGAATAGAGCAAGAAAAGGGACAAACCCAAGCAGATACACACAGATGAGATGAAACTTAATTGATCCCTGTGAAGTAGTAGGATGCTAGATCATGTTGGATCAAGGTGATGGTTTCTGTGACTGGACTGCGGATCCTGAGTCTCGTCTCTTGGTGTTTGTGTTTGTGGATCAGCTTTGAGCGGCTGCTGCTCCACGCCGTCTGCCAGTACATGGACCTCGTCTCTGCAAGTGAGTAGAAATACATCTCTGCATACTAGACAGATATATCGGTTTGCCGATATATCAGATAAATATGAGATATCAGCCAGTCATGTCTCCACCTCTGATATGATGGAGGTCCCTCCCTGACTGCAGCTACAGAGAAAACAGGCTGGAAATCCTCACATGACTTGAATACTTGTAATTTTTGGTCATGAAAATGGTCAAATTTAAAGATACCGAATATCGGCACAAAATATCGGCTATCGGTGACTGCAGTCTACAAATATGATTGGAATCGGTTTGCATAATCCTGTTCACATAACCAGGTTAGAGTGACACAACCAGCCGAATGAGTAACAGTCACACGACAGGAATAAAAGTGTGTTTGCTCGGCCCTCAGGCTCCGACTGTAACGGGGCCCGTCAGACTGAAGTGGTGAACAAACAGGAGGAGTTCCTGCCTCCCAGTCCTCTGCTGTCCGCCTACCTGGAGCAGATGAGATGAGAGGAGAGCGACCGCCCCCAGCACCACCGTCAGCACCACCACCACCACCGGGTCCTGCTGCTGCTGGAGGCTCTGCGAGGTGTAGATAGGTGTGTCCAGTCTGTAACGTTAACATCTATAAAGTCTGTAATGTCCGCCTGGCTGAAACGTCCCTGCCCCTCTTCTTCACTGGCCTAATTTCCCGTTCATTTTCTCCATTGGCATTTCAGGAAATCCCGATATAAAGAGTTTTAACCTTTGAACCGAACCAACCGGCTCATCGTGAGCTCACAACAATGTATTCAGAAGAAATACAGTATATATAGGAAAAACTGTGATAATAATACAATAATAGTGACGACTGATTTGGTGGAACGGCTCCAGTACAGCTTACTAGCGACTAACATTACTTCACTCTGGTCTGGCTTTGGTTTCCATGGTAACGGCGACGTCTCCCGATTGGTGGGGAACTCACTAGAGCTTGTGGGTAGTGTAGTATTTCACAATGAACTCAGGAATAAAACACGACCTCCACAGGAACATATATAGTCGTTCCACAATCTCACAGCTCATGTTAGTCTTACAGTGTTAAAACGTTACAGCTCATCATCAAATTCCTTATGAGGGAAAAATGAACTGGAAATTGGCTTTGGGAACGTTTCAGCTCTGTAACGTCTGTGATGTCCGGCTCCGCCCCCAGGCCACGCTGAGCGGAGCCTCCTCTGTAGCGCTGATGATGAATAACACGGTGCGAGGTGCTAAGACGAGGGTGTGAGAACCAGAGGAACCGGTCCAAAGGAAACGCATCACACTCCCTGAAGGATTAGCCTGTAGGGTTTGTGTAAGTAGTGAGACAGGAAGTGCGAATAGTAGAAATCTCATGTCGCTCGTTATTTTAGTTAAGAGGTAAATGTTTTGTCTTTTGTCACGGGTGTGAAAATAGCTTCTACTCTGAAAATACTCTAATCCTTTGCTCGTTCTCTTGTACAGAAGATAACTCACTCTTTTTTTTCTGTGCATTTCTCTGCATCTCATCACAGATGCACCAAACGTTACTTCAGTAATGGTCAGTATTGATAACGGACATGTCTCATATAATGATACATACTGTCGCTCGAGGTTTCAAAGCTGCTGCTTATTTAAACGAGTGATGGATTTGCTGCCGCCGACACGACGCTCACTCAGTTTACACTTACCAAACACACTTTTCCCCTTCACTGCCCAGTTCCTATACTGTATGTACAGTAGATGTGATGAATTGATAGAAAAGTAAACCACATTATAGACATTTTGCGCTTCGACTCACAGGCACTTTTCATCTCCGTTTCAACAGAAGCACTTATGCCTTATGAACGCATATAACGAGTTTCTACGTTTTTCTGTACGTACATTTCTACATTTGTACTGACTAGCTTTTGGAAACGCGTATCCATGTTATTTAAAAAAAACGTTCCTCCATGATTTCTTTTGTACTGTCGATGATGGTATGATGAAACAACCAAAGTCTGCGCTTGTCGTGTGGAAATCCAATTTCTCAGGCTTTCAGCTTCCCACTCTGAATGTTGTGATTTCACACGGTGTCGTTTTCTGTCATTTATGCTTTTTCTTGTTCTGATCATGTCGAGCCCAGCACCGCGGGGTGCTGCCAACTTTTTACAACTTATACCTTGTTTGGGATTAGTGGTGCTGTAAATATGAAGCTCAAATAATCAATGTGTGCCAACGTTTTAATGGAAAAACTCGTACTAGTCTCTGAAAGCTTTATACGCTAGCTGTTTGTTGTGTGTTTAATGATGCATGTGCACCTATTTATAATTATCACTAGGTATCTTTCCTCACTGCGAGGCGTTTCATTGTGTAATCCTTACTTCAGACTGTCTGAAAAGATGATTTGAATAAATGTCAATGTAACTACACTGATCTTGTTGTCTAACTTCATAATTCAATGACCAATTCAGAAACCTTTCATAAAACGGACTGACTTGACTTCCTGTCTGAAATATCAGATATCCAGTCGGCGGCGTCCGCCTCTGATATGATGGAGGTTCCTCCTGACCACAGATACAGAAACACAGGCTGGAAAACCTGACGTGACATTTGATTTACTTTATTCATTTCAGTATCCATCAGTGTTGTTGGTAAATTGATTCTTCATTTAAAGGCAGTAATGTATCCCAGAGTTCCTCTACCAGTGAACAGGTGAGGTGGCTCACTCTGCTTAAAGAGCTGCTGACACTGAGAGAACATCAGTCTGGTTTCAGTGGAGAGTTTTAGTGTCTCATGATGGACTAAATGTGATGAGAAGAACATTCTGAGGGAAACTCTGAATACTCTGAATGTTTTGGCATGAAAACATTGAAAGATATTGAATATTGGTGCAAAATGTCTGTATTGGTGTCGGCCTTCCAAAACCCATATCGGACAAACCCTGACCTACAATCGTCTCAAGTCTGGAAATATATGGAAAAAGTAATTTCCAGATCTTGAGAAGTTTGGGAATTTCATGAAAAGTCTGGAAAAAATTTGGAAGCTGTCCACATATATATCGGTTTTTATAAAGTGATATGGCCGAGTGGAACGGCACAATCAAAACCTTCAAATCCACTCAAGAAATCTGAAAACGGCTTATTATTCACGCCCGACTTTGTAATTAGAGACAGACTCGTTGACTGACAAACTATACAACTGTCGACAGGAATTGACTTGGGAAACCCGTTTATACGGCGGTTCCTGAAAATAAGATGCAACAGGATGAAGAAAAACACTGAAATCGTTACTTTCGCCAGACATTTCAGTCTACTGCAGTACTTCCCCTTTGGATGGCTTTACCTCATGAGACTGACACTTTACATCATTATGTATTTACTGCTCAGACCAAACCTGAATTACAGTTCTGATACCTGCACATTACAAACAAGTGACAGCTACTCTTACAAAGTGATTGATCGCACAAAATGTAAACTAATTCTGGTATTAATGAAAGTATAACAGGTAACATGTCCTTTGTTTGACAAAATGTGAACACTTGTACAGACTGGATCCTCTATATTTTAGAGATATCAAACTTGTCATATAGCATTTTGAAATTAATAATAATAATGCATTTTATTTATATAGCACACTTTTTCTCAAATTATTCAATTGCATCATCCAGAAGGAAATTTACAAATGTGAACTTGTTGAATCATGTTTTGGACAGATGTTTCTCCATTAGATGGCGCTCTCACACAGTCTGTTAGTGACTTTAAGGATCAGACTTTATATAGGTGGAGAATATATATTTTGATATGGAATTCACAAAACCTGTCATTTATGAAGATGTCAACACCGTACACGTTCCAAGAACATTTACACTTTGTTTTATAGACTTTTCTGTCCAAAACCAGCTATGATAAATATTTACAGAAACACTTATACTATCTGCAGCTTTTAATGTTTAACTTCAAATAAAATATTCAAAGTCAAAGTTCAAATAAAATATTCAACGCCTGCTTGTGAAAACACGTCAGAGATCACAGTCAACTTGATCATTCAGTGATTTCCCCAACATGAATTCATCATGACTTTGGATTCAGACGTATAGATTTTGTCATTATGCACTGGTGAATAAGTGAATAAGTACGAGGTGGTTAGACCGATATCGGCCGGTCGGCGTGTGATTTGACTCGGCAGCTTCAGGCTGTCGGTCTGTAAAACCTGAAAGGAAGCCGGCCTCTCCCTGCCTTCAGGAGCTGCTCACACACTGAACACGTTCATTAGTGTGTTCATTAGAGTGTTTTAGTGTCACGTGGTGTAAATGTTGTTTCAGAGGCTTTTCCACCCTGACAAGAGTCAAGTTTGGGAGGAAACACTGAATACTTTTCATTTGTGATACTTTTTTGGTGTGAAAAGGGTCAAATGTAACGATACAGCCCACAATATTGGCACAAAGTATCGGCTAAAAGTAGAAATATAGTGAAAGAAATGCTACTCTTTCTATTTATACATGTTTTCTGTTTATACACGTGATTATCTCTGTGTGTGTTTCTCATATTTACTGTCTGGTTTGACTCTTACTGTTTACATTCTCCCTGTATGTTTAGTTTCTTTCATGTTTCTCTTTTTTTATTTTGTTATATATTTTCTTCTCTTTCTTTTGCTTGGTTCTCAAATCACTGTGGATATAAAACCGGTAATTTCCTGCCTGGACCGCACCCTGACAAGGCCGTCTGAGCTGAAACGCGCCAGTGAAATAAAGGTTTTCAACTTGTGTTGGTCACAACAGACGGCCAAGAACTCTTTCATTCACCACTCACTGTATTTACCAGAGTGAGGCTTTTTTCCACTCTGAAATGTAGAATCTGAGGTTTTGATACCAGGACTGATGTGAAGGTTTACTGGATTTTGAGGCTGTAAAATGTTTGTTTAGGTTTGTAGTTTTTGATCCTTAAAAAGTCTGACGTCTTATATGATCTGAATTTAAGGCCATCAAAGGTATTAAGATGTTTGGGTGCAGTCACTCGAGGTCGGTGACTGCTTACATTATGAATATACTCCATACAGATACTTACAGTATGAATATACTCCATGCAGATACTTACAGTATGAATATACTCCATGCAGATACTTACAGTATGAATATACTCCATGCAGATACTTACAGTATGAATATACTCCATGCAGATACTTACAGTATGAATATACTCCATGCAGATACTTACAGTATGACTATACTCCATGCAGATACTTACAGTATGAATATACTCCATGCAGATACTTACAGTATGACTATACTCCATGCAGATACTTACAGTATGAATATACTCCATGCAGATACTTACAGTATGAATATACTCCATGCAGATACTTACAGTATGAATATACTCCATACAGATACTTACATTATGAATACAGAGCCACACAGCTTATTTTATGCAGTTTTAC
>OMLI01058845.1:3620-30944 GCA_900302605.1 Rondeletia loricata
CTTCCCCCTGCCTCCTCTCCTCTTTCCTCCCTCCTTCCTTACCCTTCTCCCCACCTCTCTCTGCCTTCTCTCCTCTCTCTTTCTCTCCATCTCTCTAGTAGTCGAGCGTCCCTCCCTCCTGACTAATACATCTGATGACAAATATGTTTTATAGACCCCCACACACACACACACACACACACACACACACACACACACACACACACACACACACACACACACACACTCTAAACTGTGAAGATAACGTCACCACCTCTTCCTACTGAACATAAAATGATCTGAGACAAAACTCTGTCTAGTTTGAATGTTGTAGCATTCCTATTTGTTTCTAATCATTTCTAATACGAATCTAGACATCCATCAAAGTATTTGCTCCTAAATCTCTTCACCTTCTCCCTCCTGGTCATACACAAACTTTTTATTTGGTAATTCTTCTAGCTAATGCTGCCCTCCTACGATAAGCATAATTTAACATTCACTTTTATCCAAAGTCCCTTACAGAACATTATGCAACATTGGCTTCCAACCACACAGTGTGATTGGACAGGCACTGTTCCATGAGTGCGTTTAATAGCAATATACAAACTTGTACTTTATAACTCAAACGATATCACTCGGCCTTAATCACATTTAATTTGTTCAGTCTGTTCAATGGAATGAAGAAAGCCAGAATGTTTAGGGAACACAACCTTGTTGGCAGAGGGCCAAAATAAAGTTATTAAATTACAACCCAAAAGTTGTATCTGTGTTTGAAGCTGCACTAGGCAAGATTTATATGTAAAAATACTTTTTTTACTTTCTTATCGACCTAAATCACAAAGTGGGGCTGCAACAGAGATAAACTAACTGAAACCCTGTAGATTCGTCCTATTTGCCCAAATGAAATGTTGGTGTTGTGTATGGTCACTTCTTCGCCCACAGGAAGTGACACATCAAAACTTAAGAGCAAAATCCAAACTGTCTTCTAAACAGCAGTGAGCAGCGCTCCGTCCAGAGAAAGCTGGACTCACCAACGTTAGATCTTCTCCTCTCTCGTCTCTTTGGTATCTTTGGTATGAAGCATCACAGACCGGTGAACATGAGCGAGCTGTGTTTCAGTTTACTGATGTCACCTTACAGGATTTCTGGGGATTACGTTCAAAATGTTTAGTTACCTCTCACTGCCACTTGGAGCTGCCATTAGTAGCTTTAATTATAAAAATGTTGTAAATGTATAAAAGCAATAACATTATCAAGGTCGTGCTATATTGTGGTTGTTGGCACCAGCTGTGCTGATCTGTTCCTACGACTGCGGCACACTGGTGCCAATAACCACATTACAGCACGACCTTCAGCATGTTACTGCTTAATTGAGTGCATACACTTGAGTGTGGATGGCCCCAGTGGAAATCAAACCCTCAACCCTGGCAATGTCATTGAGCTACACAGGACCACCTCTGTGTCGGAAATGGACACACACACACACACGCACACACACACACTTTAAATTTTTCAACTTTTCTAGCTAATGCCGCACTCCTACCTCTCTGGCCAGAATGGTCTCACACACACACACACACACACACACACACACACACACACACACACTTCACTTTTCATTTGTTAAAGGACTACACCAACTCTTTGGAAGTTGAACCTTACCTAATATGGATTAGCACCAAAATAATTTCTGTGTCTCCGGTAGATAGTTCTGTCTGGTATGCATGCTAACAGTGTGTTAAGTAATTGTAGGCGACTAGCATCATCCAGAGTATGAAGATAGACGTTTTAGTAATCCAAAGTTGGCTGTGGTTTTCACTCTATGGCCTGTAGATTCATAACCTCTGAAAACAAACCTCAGTCTTCATCATTAGTGAAGTCCATTATGAATCAACAGCACAAAAACTTTAGTCGTCTGGCTAACTTCGCTCACTTCCTGTGTAAACAAAACAACGAGAGAGAGATGAACAAGCCTGGCAGGTTTAGACGCGTCATTAAAATTAACCAACCATCCATCCTTAGATCTGCTACAAGTTCTCATTTCCTCACTTTTAGGATGATGCTAGTCGCTACTGAACATACCGTATGCTAAAGCGTTAGCATGCTTACCAGACATGGCTATCTACCGGAGACACAGAGATGATTTTGGTACCAATCCTCTCGTCAGATATTGGGTAAGGCAACCGATGGTTAAAATTCCCCCAAAGTCAGTGTAGTCCTTTAACTGGCTAATGCTGCCCCCCTACCTCTCAGTCCAGAGTGGCCAGCCATAGCCGGCCTAATTGGGCATCTGGAGGACAGAGGGGATCCTTCAAGGAAGCATCCATCATGTCCTTCACGAGCCACAGAGAGCCACCGGAGCTGACAGCGCTGTCAGGACGGAGCCTGGGTGTTTGTCTTTGGCTTAAGGAGGAGTCTCTAACGATGTAGAGACAACACAGACAAACACACACACACACACACACACTTTCTCTCTGTCTCTCTCTCGCTCTCATTAATGAGTTTAGGCTTCAGGAATAAGTACATACTGTGGAGTACAGAAAAAATGAATGATGATTTGCACAAAATTCAAACAAATGATGGTAGTTTGTGAAGGATAGTGGGTAACTTAAATCCTCCGCTGAAAACACGATACCACTTTTACAGACTGGATCCTCTATAGTCTATAGATATTGAATCAGGGACTTCGGGTAAAGCGTTTATTTCCTAAAAATGGCTACAGCTTTTTGGAATAGAATTCTTCATCGGCCATGGCACAATGTGAATACATGTTTTTCTATTGTGATAACTGTTCAAAAGAAAAGTCTGATCTTGTCACTTCTGAGCTCTCAAAACAGAGAGCTAAATCTTTGCAGTCAAACCAAATCAGGAGAACATAAGGAACCGTTTGAGTTGATGTTGTCTGTAGTATATGTACACTTTGGTGTGGCCATCGCTGCTCATGCTAACTACCCAGTTCTTCTTCTATTGATTCGAAACAAACCAGAGACATAAACCACATCACTTCCTGTGTGCCAGAGTTAGTTATCCACAGCTCTCTTTATTTCTCGGCGAACGGGTCGGAGAGCACTTGAGGAAACTATCCTCAAAGTAATCTTCTATTCTGATGCCACTTAGTCATCTCTGAGAAGTCGGTGGATGATGAGCATTTCAAAACACTTGAACCATGTGACACCCGCTCTGCTGTTCTCCAGGAAAACTGACAGAATCACTCCAAACAGTTCAGGAGCCAGGATGGACGCTCTTAACCTCCCACAGCTTTTATAGGCATCGCAAGCCGCCACACACTTCAACACAAACACACACCCGCATACATGAACACATACTGCTCATACACATACACACACACACACACACGTTTGTATTACTATACTTGTGAGGACCTTCATTGACTGCATTCACTCCTTAACCCCATAACCTTGATCTTAATCTTTACCCTAAACCCAAGCCCTAACCCTAATCTAGCCCCTTAAAGAAGTGAGGAGTGGCAAAATCTCCCCATTTTGGATGACTTTCCTCATCTTTCTATCCTCGTGAGGACATTCGGTCCTCATAAGTATAGCCACACACACACACACACACACACCTGAGGGAAATCGTGCACAGCAGGATGTACAACCCAAAATGTTCCCATCAGGTGAGGCCCCAGCTGCTCATGTTGCTGTGTATGAAACACCGTATATGTGCCGAGTCCGAGTTTTGTGTTATTCATACAGTATATCAGATATTCTCCCTCATAAATCCCCTCAGGAAACCAATCATATTGAAGTCTTTCGCATTTACCCATAACGCAGGCGTCATAAAGATGGAGCGGCAGCGTGAAAAAGGAGTCTGCGAGATATGAGCTCTGAGCCCATCCAAGTATGGCTGTCCATCTCCGCCCGAAACAGACGAACCTGAGGGGAAATCATGTGTTGCTCTGCAGTCCGGAAACCTTTCAGCAGCTGCTCCTCCTCCCATCTGGCTTCCCTCCCCGTGCGTTGTTAGCTTAAAAGAACCGCCGCTCCCCGTTACCCAGAAATTATTTAAGGGGGGCTGTTCCAAGTTGCACATTTTTCGTCTCGGACTTCATTTCAAACAATGCAGATAAGCAGGCCTTTCTTCTTTTTGAAGATTGCACACTGTGTGGGCTTGCTGTGCACATTTCTCTATGGAGGACGAGGAGAAGAAAGCAAAGTAAGCAGTTGGCCTGTTGCAAGTTGGAGTGTCTTACCCTCCAACACACACACACACACACAGGGTTGTAGTATTTCCTTGACAAGCTGTGAAGGGGACCGTGAACCCCATTATTGACCGATAATCTGTAACGTCGCTCCCCAAAGGGAAAAGTACAAGTGGCTTGAATAAATAATGAATCATGTTAGACCAAACCATTAGAGTTTATGCAATGTTCAGCAAGCCTTTCGAAACCAGGTAATGAAACCAATTTCACTGACATTGTTCTAAATGGATCATGTAATGGCATGCGCAACAATAATAGCTTTCCTGGCTGGAGGGGAGGTAAATACTAGGATATGGAGAATATATGTTTCTGTCAGTTGCTCCATGTGAGAGAATTGTGGGAGTCCGTGGTTTGTGTGTGCAATGTCCATTTTAACTAGTAATTTAATCTGGTATTGAGTTTTAAACGCCATTTTTTCTCAAAACAAAACAATCGATGGGGTGATATCATTTCACTTGTTTCCAATATAGACCTTTTTAAAGAATATTTCATGATTCAGTTGACATCTTAAGAAAAATAAAAAACTGTAGTGGTCTGCCTCGTTATAAGATATTTTCATGTTTCAACAAAAAGCTTGACATTTGCTCTTCATTCATATCAATGTTTAGGTCACCACCAGTAAAACATGTCAAGCTTATGAAATTGGACTTGTCGTCTGGAGGTTAGAGGCTATTCTGTTATCAAACGGTCACAGGTTTGATCCCCCAACAACAAATGTGTCACAGAGCAAACTTATCCTTGCGCATGATAATCGCTTACCTCAACACTCATTGTAAGTCACTTTGGATAAGACTGTCAGTTAAGACCTTAGGCAAATACATGATTACACTGGCATATTTAATGAATTGTGTGCAAAACAGAGACGAAAGTGTTGTGCGTGAGTTCAACTGACATGTTAGTTTCCTTTAGAAACAAAATCCTTAAGAATCAGTGTTCACCTGAGGAAATAAAGCTTCTGAAATGGTGGAAGGATTCTTAGTGTTCCCTCCTCCAAGCAATTCCTGATGTTTAGTTTAAGTTGAAGCTCACCAAAAAACAGCTTTTCCTCATCACAACTGTGACCCAGATAGTGTCAATCAAATTAAAGCCTAAGGTTGACTTCCATTACCTGATGGATTGGAGATAACCTATGCAATTACACTTTGACTGGGGGATGCATTGGCTCTGCAAATTTTTTTTGCCAATAGTCCATGTGGAAATAGCTCCACCCAATGGACAAACAAGATTACCACACCTTTAAAGGCCCACCACAATTTTACTCATTGCCAAACACCAATTGGCAAACAAATTTCCCAAATACAACTTCTTTTTTTTATATAAATGAAGACAAGCACAATGAGCTGTAATAAAGTTGTGTTTATTTGAATATTATTCAATAAATAGTGAACATTGTGATTTAGTATTAAATTTATGAACGTGTAAATAATTTAAAAGTGCTTTGCTTCACTTGGTTGAATTGTGCTCTTGTGTACATCAGCATCTTGTGTCTTTTCTATGAGTTCCTGGGGAGGAAAGACAAAATGTCAAGAATTTCATCCGTGCATATTTTAACATATTGACAATTCTATTTAGTCTCCCATCAACAAAGCATTGTGGATCGTTCATCACAACAAGACAGCAATTAAGTTAAGCTGCAGAGTAAAACGCTAAAGGAAACCTTGTGATTGTGGTTGTGATTTCTTGTGTTTATTAAAGTGTTGTGATCTGGCTCCATTCTTCGAGCTGTCAGGGTGAGACGCCGCTGCTTTCCATGACTTCTCTGTTGGATGAGAAATGTTTTGATTTATAAACACGGATCATTAACAGCACAACACAAGCAATTCATTATTTTTCCTGACAACATAAAGTATTGTATCCAAGTTAAAACCATTTTCTTACCAGTTTGCCATTTGTGTGCCAGGTGTCTCTGATCCATGTTCCTCCATTTGTCCTGAAGGGGAACAGGCATGGCGCAGTTCTCCTCATTCATTTCCCTGGTGGCGTTGCGGTGGGGACGCTGGCGGAGCCTCTCCCATGCAACAGGCTGGTGCTGCAGCAGCTCACTACAGGCACAGTTGTTTTCCCTAAGCTTTGGGTACAGTGCTACGGGACACTTCGGCAAGTGCTGCTTGGAGGCCAGCGGCCTCTTGAGGTCAACAGGCTTCCTGGGGCCTTCGGGGCCCCTCCATTGTGGCCCTGTCCGACAAGAACTGTTCTCAGAAGTCTCTCCCTCAGTGTTGTCTTCATGATACGGGCCGTGAATGTCAGAGCTGGGACCTTTTATCACCAGTCGTTTCTTTGAGTGAAATTTACAGGCTTCACAAGTCGGTAATAGTGAGTCATTCCATGGTTGGAAGGGAACAGCTTTTCTTTTTAGGATCCATGCATCTAATCCTGGACTGCCAGACATGCGGATCCTGCGTTTTGCCAGGCATCTAGCACAAAGTCGCTCCCCCTTGGAGCCACAGGGGGCGAAAGCATTCTCATTGAAATTTCGGTTAAGGCAGCATTCATGGTCAGAGAGGCTTTGCCGATCCACCTTGCCTTTGTTTTTGCAGCTCTCCTTTGGCTTAAGAACAGTAGGGCGTTCCTTGTACTCGAGGTCCAGTTTTCTTCTTCTGGTGGGCACCTCTGTACCACGGCTGCTCTGGGATTTGGTCTGCTTCTGGGGAGTTTGTGGCATTGTGCTACAATAGTACATATTCTCAAAATCAGCTAGCCAATTGGTCGAGGGGAGATAGGCAGGCAATGACTCGAATGAAGTCTCCTGTGGATCCTGGTCATTCATTTCCAGTCTATGTTGGTTTATATCTGCCGTGAGAGGGGAATTATCCACCAACAGTGCGCTAGATGTAAGAGTCACCCCTGCTGTGGGGGTCAGCTCTGCCATAGGAACCACCTCTGTAACGGGGACATCCATCGTAGGGCAGATATCCTCTTCAGATGCCATCTCAACCACAGGGCTCTCCACTGTGGGGACCACCTCCAACACAACATCCTCTACCAAAGGGGGCATCTCAATCACAGGGACCACCTCTTCTACAGGAACCTCTTCTCTCACCATCAGTGCCCGTGCCAAGGAGACTTCACCTACAGGGGTGAATGTTTCCATATGGGTCTCCATGAGGCCATTTTGGATCAGCCATTCAGAGGTGGGAATACAAGTCTCGTCCATTGACCACACAGTGGACTCCATCCTTCTCAGATCCTCCAGGTCAAGGGGCAGGTGGAGGACTTTAAAATCAACACTCTTGGAGGTCCTGCTCATATTCAGATCTTTCTCACACCTTGTCCCATGGGCTTCACTGTGGACCACTACTCTGGAGCCCACATCTGCAGCCACACTCAGAGACTCCATCTGGTTCCTGGACTCCTCCAGGGCGGGGATCTTTTCAGCACTGCTGCAAGAGGGCGTTCCAACTAGCAGGATATCAGGACGAGTTTGGAGGCACTGCTCCGACTGGTCTGCAGGCAGACACAGTCCCTCCTCCTGCAACACATGGCTCCCAAGGATAGAGCTACACCGGGCCACGTCTTGGGAGTAGCCGTGAGCCAACTCTGCAGTCTCATGAGAATGCAGGACCTGCAGTCCCACCGGGATACTGCAGCATTCAATCCTCACCTCCTCTGTCTGGATTACAAAACTGCTCTTTGGAGGTGCCCTGGTGGTGGAAGAGGGCCCCATGTCCTTGTGGTCCACTGACCGATCCCCCGTCTGCACAGCCAAGGCTGGGGAGAGAGACTGACTGGTGGGGACACTGGTTTTGTCCAGGTCCTTGTTGCTGCGGACAGGGAGGCCGCTGGAGGCCTCAACCTCAGTGGAGACTGGGGGGTTGGACCTCTGGGTTGCCGACAGCGGCTCAGTCTGCACCTCAGAGCTGATCATTTCTCTAGCTGGGGTATTGTGCTGGTAGCGGAACTTGCGGGAATGATAGGCCATGGTCTGGTAATGGTGGGTGTTGAGCATGCGCCTGTAGTCCATCAAATGGAGGTGGGTATGAGGTAGAACGTAGCCTGGTGGCTCCATGTATGGGCTCTGCTGATAGTGGGGCATCATTGGCATGCCATAACCTTAACAGGAAAAGTAAGAAAATACTATCAATCTGTGAAGATTTAGTCAAGGTTGGTAAACT
This sequence comes from Rondeletia loricata, assembly GCA_900302605.1. Classification (NCBI taxonomy): domain Eukaryota; kingdom Metazoa; phylum Chordata; class Actinopteri; order Beryciformes; family Rondeletiidae; genus Rondeletia; species Rondeletia loricata. Next base: position 11,934 of record OMLI01058845.1, read on the forward strand.
GTTAGATTTCAACCAAAAGGACATTTGACTAAATGATCAAGATAAGATGAAACTTCCCCTTAAGGGAGATCGAGTCGTTGCAAATTGGGTCACAGCAGCAAAATAATAGTACAGTACAAAGTACAAATATAGCAAATGGGGGGATATTTAAAAAGTGAGTTACAGCATTATGAGGGTGTGTAAAATAACAGCAGTAGAACATTTTGAAACAAAGAAAAATAAGTGGAAAATCTTAATATGAAAATATACTAAAAACTAAATATATGCAGTTTGAAATAAGTGACAAAGTGTAAGGCATGTGTGCATTGTTGTCTGCTCTCTTTATCTGAACACATTTATAGATGGATGTAGCATATAGAAATGTGTCCAGAGATATGTGCCGACTCATATGCAGAGAATATACGTCAAGATTAGAAACTATGGCAGAATTTAGATGAAAAAGTTGAAATGGCTAGCAGTAAGAACTGGCTGCAGTCTACTTACTTGGCACATAGTGCTTAAATGCAAAACACCATTACTTGCACCAGAGAGACACCAAGGAGATTTAGGTTAATTGATGTGAACAATACACAGATAATTCACCAATAAAATGCACACACACACTAAACAATGCCATCACTTACCTAAACCAGGGAAGCCACAGTAGGGATTGTAGGACACAGGCATGGGCATGGGCATAGGCCACTGAAGACCCTGCATAGGTAGGTAAGGCTGGGAGGGCTGTATGAAGAAGAAGGGTTTATGGTGTTGCTGAGGCTGGTGCTGCTCCTCAGGCCGTGGAGCTCCATAAGGCCCTTGAGCGGGCTGATGGGGCATCTGTGCCTGTTGAGTTCCACGCGGCGGGTTCGGACCACGAGGGCCCGGGCCGTACATGTGCTGCGATGTGGATGCGGCTGACTCCATTCCTGGCAAAGAGGAAAAGCAAGGTAAAAGGCAGAGAACAATTATCGACGATATTGCTTAGTCACTAAATTTGTTGCAAATAAGTAGGCAGTGAACAAGCGTACATACATGCGAAAAGAAGATTACCACTGATAAACCAACACGGCTTTCATAGTATGATTTAAATAGGAAATCAGAGGATCGCACTCATGACACACGCTAGGCTGAAATGCTGCACTAATTGGATAGAGCTTGGTTCCAGGTGATGATTGTCCAATCAAGAGTTTACTGACCTGAATTTAAAGCCAATGGAAAAGGCTTATTGGGATTTACAGGGAGATGAGAAGCTGATTGGCTTTAAGGAAACAGGCCTGCAGCTTGTTAGCTTTAAATAAGCAGAACCACAGTTCATTGGCTTGTGTGTGAGTACAGACACAAAGGTTACAACAACGATACAAGTCTTACAATTGCACAGCCTGTCCATTTTAGCATCTTTGTGAAGCTCCAAGCTCCTCTCTTTAAGGTCACTTGCTTTGCAGGTGAACATAGCAACAGATCGCTTCTCTAAAAACACATAGCACATATCAACACATCCTATGATGAGATGAGATGCAAGCCTGTCCCCAGAAGAACCAATTAGGAGGTTAGATGAGGTGTTGCTTAGTAACCTGAAGCAATATTTACAGATTGTATTATCCATGAAGAATAAGCGTGCTCTCTGAGAACACTTCCTCATAGTTATATGGTTATCATGTAACCTGACCAGTGATATTAAATCAGTACTACCATTCTTAGACGTTTTCTGTGTATGGATTCTGGACTGTCCTGTAGTGTTTTGGTCTATCCTCTTTCAGGGCATAACATCTGAGGAGATCCATTACACTGTCCTAAATTTAGATCCTTCAATAGAACCATTATGTTCACTTCTGCTATTGACAAGACAAACAAAACTGTTCCTACCTTGCCTTACAATCAAGGTGCATGAACTAGAAAAAGGTAAAGGACATTTTGCAACTTCTGGAAGCCAATGATGTTGTAAAAACATCTTTATTGGTACACAACTAAATGTTTTCATCAGTTACATGCAAATGTATTTACAAATATAGATGTTTTAGAATATTAATTGGCCTCCGAGTTGAATTTGTTCTTCCTCAGCTATTTTCCCACCTTTTGAGGGTTTCTCACTTATAGTCAGACTGAAGGCACACAGATCCAAAAGGTTCTACCTGACCCAAAAAGACGACCATCTACTGAGAGACAGCCCTGGCCCTGGACAGAGCTGTGGCCAGCTGGACTGGTTTCTGCCCAGTTACGGTCCATTCCTGATGATGTTATCATGATAAAATGGCATGTCTATACCTTTAAAAAACCAAGTAATCACTGCTGAATGACTGCCAGGCCAACGTATTTTGTAAATGCTCATTATAGTGTAGAATCTAAACCAGGATTTCCACCAATGTAATACAGGCTAGGTGGGCCAGCTGGACTTATTTGCCTACGCATATCGCCTTGACATTGGGAAAATATAAAACGCCCTCATTTCCTCTGAATAAACACTGAAAACATGTGGCATAATGTGCACTCTTACAAAAAGGTATGACAGGACTGAGATAAATCAACAAGGCTTAAATGTAATGAAAACATTTTATTGGACTGGCCCCAAACAGTGGCAAACCAACATCTGCAACACAAGCAATCAGCCCATTTGCCGGTGTGTGAAATCCATTAACGAACGGTGCGAGTCATCTGGCAGAAACTCCTCCTGCAGGAACTTTATACACTTTCCCCCTTATATCTAACAAAAAAGGCTTCCCTGTCTTGTGCATTTCACCTGGTGCTCAAAATAATTTCAAAAATCATCAATCCTGGAATATTTACACTTGGTTTCCTGGAACATTAACACTTTGGTGTTCTGTTGGTGGGACCTGGCAAAGACAAAATGTTACTGCATTAAACGAGATGTTTTAACCAGGTCAGCAGTACAGTATTGCAGAGGGAAATGGTCATTTGTTGGTGTGTATGAACTCTATTAACCAGTGCAAATCATTCATCTGGGAACGTTAATGGACCTCCTGCAGAAGGTTTGTATCTTACATTGTGCATTTCACCTACTGAGGAAAACATTTTGTTCAAAAGTCAATCCTGGAACATTAACACCTTGGTTCTCCTCTGACCACGGAACCTGGCCACAAAAAAAATCTAATCACATTAAAAGAAATGTCTCAACCGGGTCAAAGTTACAGTACTGCAGAGGGAAATAAACTGACATTACCTCTTTCCCAGTGAAATTGTGCCGGCTCCTCCTCCTCATCATCATTTTTTTTCTCATCTCTTGGCCTGTGGTACATCAGTGGCTTGCAGGGCACTTTCCTCAAAGTATTCATCTCTGGTCAAAATATAAATATATGATCAGACCAAATCACCAGGGGCTCAACATTAAATCTGTATACATTTAAAGGAATAGTAATACAAAATTCAGTCATCTACTCAGGCCCATGTCAGTTGAAACTCCACTGAAGCTCATAGCACCACTGAACACAATGAGTTAGCTCCTGTAGTTCCATCTCAGCCTTCTCCCCAAATAGGAGATAATGAGGTAAATACTGGACTTTTGGACCCAAGTGCAATCGTTTGGCTAGAAAACACTTTGATTATGCTGCAGAGTTGTTTGGACAAATCCGATGGGCACGTTATGCTTTATTTTTTAGCTGTAACAAACGGCCCCGTTAACTTAAATAGTTTGGGAAAAGGCTGCGATGGAACTACAGGGGCTAAATCTGGACTACAAACTTCAACAGAGTTTCAACTGACATGGGAGTGGGGTAGATGCATTTTCATTTTGGGGTGAACTATTCCTTTAACCTTGTCTTTGCAGGGGGGTTGGGTGTCTCCTTCTGGGCTTCATATCACTGTCTTCCCACCTGCCTTGGTCTGAAGTGGTCACATCGTGTCCATCTATGAAAGAATAAAACACACAATCAATGCTTATATTTCTGATTTCTCCACTTGGACTGAGCACTGCTACGTCACTAGAGCATAGAGGAAATAGTGAAGTACATTGAAGATGAAATATCAAATCAAAAGAGAGACTTACCCTGGCATGTTCTGCACTGTAGATCACTGCTAGCGATCTCTCCAGCCTCCCCGTCGGCTGGGTCCTCCTTACCGAGGTCGCGCCCCTCCTCCTGGTCAGCGGTGTTCGAGGGATCTTTGTATTGGCCTCTTTTATGCCAAGGTTTTGAAACATGTCTCAGTGGCAGAGAATGCGGCTTCCTTGGCAGAGAATGCTTCCTCACAACCACTCTGGCAGGCTGCTCGCAGCTTCTTCCGTATCTGCTTTCCTCGTCCGAGTCCCCGGCTTCGTCCCCGTACAACTTCGGGCTGTGAACTTTGCTCCTGCTTGCCCCTTTCGCTACAGCCGTCCCACAGCAGGCGCACATGAACCTTTTCGAACCTGCCGGCCAAACTCCCCCGGCTCCGTCAGCGGCCTGAGGCGACCCGCCGACAACCTCTGCAAGCCTCCTGCTCATGTACACGCGTTTGGGGAAAAGATCCATGTCCTCTAGATCGGTGGAGAACATCTCATCCCTGGAGGAGAGCTCGTCCAGAGACGGACTGAGGACACTCATCCGCTCGTGGCTCGTCTGTGTGGCTAAGTAATAGTAGGGCGGTGCTGGGGAGGAGAGGCGGCCGGATGACAGGGCGGTTGGCTGCTCCCCATAAAGCGCGCCGCTTTCCTTCAGCAGAGCTCCGCCTGTCAGAGCGCTCTCGAAGGGCAGCTTGAGGATCTGGTAGCTCGAGCCGACTTTCTCTTCATTTGGGGATTCTGTCTGATGTTCCATCTGTGGGATTTTGTCGGCATTTTTAGCGTCCATGTGCACTGGCTGGTTGGAGGGAAAGCGAGGTGGCAGTGACTGTGTTGACGGCATTACGGCGTCTCCCCTCTGCTTCAGGAGTTCCTCAGCGTTACATTTGGGAACGTTTGGATTGGTCACTGTGACATCTGACTGGATATCTGTAACCTCTGCTTTGGGGTTTTCTGACAGGCACAACTTCTCAGGAGGGCGCTGAGGGAGAAACTGTTCCTCCACTGCTGGCTGCTGGGCATCGGGACACTCTTCGTGAACAGAAGAGCTGTCGAGGGGCAACTCCTCATCAAACCCAACTGACCAGCATCCCTGAGGGCTCAGGTCCTCTAAGCTCCTTTGGCTCGACTCTCCATCGTAAACCGCCGTCGTGGAGTCGCTGGACGTCACAGCCGGAGACGGCATACGGCTGCCCTCTGGGGCTGAAGAGGAGGGGATGTGAACGGCGCCCTGCTCTTCGCTTTTCTTTTCATCCCCTGGTGAAAAGACTCCAGAGGTTTGGGAAGCAACGCCCGAGTCAAGTTCTCTCTCAGCGGCCAGCTCGCTGGCCCTCATTTTATCGAGGCATTCGATGAGCTTGGTTATGGCGTCACTGGGGTCAGTTTGGGCCTCTGAACAAGCCATCTCTCGATACCCGTGAGCCTGGGGCGGATGCTGCTGGCGAAACATGTCATTCCAGGGGGGCGAGTGGAAACGAGGTTCAAACATCCGTCTGTAATCCATCGGATGCATTGGGACGTGTGGGAAAACATACCCTGGATACTGCATGTACGGGTAAGGCTGCATGCACGGACGCCCAAAGTTATAACCTACGCAACACAAACAGATATGAATGCAGAAAATCAGCCATTCTGAATTGCAACCTCTAAGGTTAATGCAAAATGAGTAAAGTTGAAACAACAGTACCTCCAGGTAAACCATATTGACCGTATGGGTTGTTCAGATGCCACTGCTGGTACAGGTAGTGAGGCTGAGATGGAGGCTGAACATAGAAGAAAGGCCTGGGATGTTGAGTCCGCTGCTGTCCGCTCCCAAATGAATGTGGCTGTTTGCCTCCATCTACAGGAATCAGCAGGTTTGAGTTTGAGACACAAGTGTGCAAAGATCTTTATTATCTAGCAGGGATACCATTCTCTAGTCAAGGTTCAATATTAATGTAGATTAATTAATAAAACAAACTAAAAAGAAGAATGTCATTAGAGCTCAAGACGACCAAGAGAACTTGTTATATAGAATTTGGCAATGGCAATCTGGATATGAAATTAGTAAGGAAATCATTACCGTCCATTTTTCTTACACGTGCTTGCTCAATCTTTCACAAATAAAACTCCAAAACACTGCAGAAGGATGACGCACAAATAAACTCTCAACTACTGAAAACTAGGGGTTAATTTTGCAGTCGATTTCTCTATAACCAAATATAATAAATCACGACGTTTCAGTCTGAGTCAACATCACAAGCCTACTGACAAAAAACGAGGACTTCTGCCAATTACTCAGATATGCATCACCTGGCCTGGACCTCGGCTGAAACGGTCTAATTGGCAGCGCGATGGAGTTTCACCAGTGTCAAGCCAGACAGAATAAAACATTGCATTTCCGGTACTACGTTTCAAACTAAAACCCTTATTGACAAACGTGCGTTGCGACGTGTTTTGAGCATGTTGCAAAGTTTTGGAGTAACCCAAATTTCCAAAGTGAAAATAAACAATAGGAGAAGGAGGAATCTGCAATAAATAAAAAAACAGTAGAGCTTTCCCCCACCAAAAATGTATTTTGCCTTGGAAGACGCCGTGTAGTTCTGCCAAAAACATACAAAGAAAGACTTATCACAAAACTTACGTACACCATTGAAATACGAGCAGCTGCAAAAACAAATGAAGAAATGAAAAAGAGACGCATATAGAGGACTTCATCTTCATATCCATGTAATTCATATATGAGGCTTCCGGTGTGAGTGTGGCTTCCTCTGTGTGGCTTGACGCAGCTGGGGGTTTCCTCATTGGTCGGTAACAGTCCTGTCCAGCAGAGGTCAGTGTTTCCCTCTCGAGCGGGACAGAACCGGAGAGACTCGAGGCCGTGTTGTGCGCATGCCCAGTATCCTCATTTGGCCTCTTGTCTCGCAGGCGCTTGCGACGCGCTGAAAGGTTGTTCGGCGCACTGCGCGTTTAGCCAACTGTTTAACGTGTACTTTGTGCTTTGGGAGATTACTTGGCACTTTCTACCGACGAGAAAGGAAACCACGGTGAATCTGTGTCTAGAGGGCACCAACAACCAACACCTACTGTAAGAGACCTTGGAGTTTGGTGGTTGAAACGGTTAACTTGAGAAGTGGCTTAGCTAGCTAGCTGATGTTGTTTTAGCTCACGGTCTCATTTAGCAGTTAGCATTTGCTAATGCTAAGCAAGCTAGCGGTGTTTCTTGTGTCTGCTAGCAACATGTCCGCACTGTAATGTTGACTACTATTGTTACTACATAGTTTTGTGTTTATCGTAGCGTTTCTGGAAATATTTTACATTTGCACGTGATGATAGCAAAGGTGTGACTTGTTAGCAGCTAGCTTGTGTGTATTAGCTAACGTGCTACCTCGTTAGCTAACAGCTATGCTACCCCGGAACTGGAGCGCAGGGAAGCTAAGTTAACATAACTGTTACCGCGGATGGCTACCAGGCGAACTACCTAAGGTTAGATTGGTAGCTAGTTAGCTAACTAACTCTGTTGATTAGTTAGTGATTCGAAACCAGCTCGTTGAACGTGTAAATTACAAAAAGCAAAAGCAAAGGGATAGTGAAGGTTAGGCCTGTCTGCATGCTGTGCCATGTTGAGGAGAGGGTTTGTTTTGGGAAGTGCTGGAAAGTGGAGCAGTAGTTAACCTGCTAATTGAGCTAGTTAACATCAGCTATGATTCTACGTTAAGTTAAAAACGCGTTAATGATATAACTACACTTGCCTAACGTCAGCTTACATTCCCAGAGAAATGCGATCAATGCCGTTTACCCAGGTTGGTGGGGTCGCTTAATGTGAACTAACGTTAGCTTGCTGGATAGCTGGTCAGCTAGGTAGTCCGTGTTTCTGCAGTTGATGTCTGTTGATGGCCTAGGTGGAAGGATGTGTCATGTAATGACTAATGGTGCTAGCTCGCACGAATACTTAGTAAACTGCATTGCGTCCCCGCTTGGTGGGAACCAAGTACAATGTTAGGGTTTTAGTATTGTTGTTGAAAGCTAATTAAACGTTTGTTAAAGTTAACGTTTTAATTCAGCAAACCTCTCCATATCTGGTTATGAGGATTTGTCAGATCCGGTAGAGCTAGCCAATGTTAGCTACCTCAGCATGCTTAAAAGCTAGCTACGCAGATTAACGTTAGACATTAGTCTAGAGAGAAGTTGAAGTTATTCTGATTTTGACAGCTGTCATTTGGTGATTTAATGTAGTGCAAAGGCGAAAAGACATACGAATGCGACGAGATTAGAGAATGTTTCGGGCGGTAAGCATCTAACAAATCTGATTCCGTGTTGTCTGCAGATGGTTGTACAATTCATCGGTAGACAGCCCTGAATTAGCCCAGTTACTAGATTTTCTGTTGACCTGTTTTTAGACTCGTGAGGTCAATACACTTGAATACCAACCAGATCATTTACATTTGCATTGAATTTTCCCCTGCTGTCATAAATTCTCTCGATAGTGCTTTGTCGAAATGCGCTGACATTGTAGAGACGAATATAGTATTCTTATTAGTGTAACTGTAAGCTGCGTCACTTGAAACCGATGAATGTATTGATAGTAAAAGTGCCATTATAGCTCTGTATCATGGCAGCCTGCCAAAAAGCCTGAAGTCATTTAGGATGTGAGTGGAGGAGCTGAAGCCATGTTCTTTTTTGTCTGCTTGAATGAAATGGTACACTTTTACCGTTTGCTCTGTACCCATTAACAGCTGACACATTTTAACTGTATGGCTCTTTTAAAGCCAGTTGGTGTATCTTATTGTGTGTGCCCAGTGCCCACAGGCAGCCACCCCCCTTCCCCACAGACTCTCACGTAGCAAACTGTCTGGCTGTCAGTGCAGTCTTTGGGAACGGGTGATGGAGCACGCAAGGGATGGAGGGAGGGCACTGGAGGAGGAGGAGATGGGGGCAGGTGACCTGCCAGGGGAGACCAGATTGTTGACGCCGCACTTTTCTCATGCAGAAGGGATTCAGGATGTTTGCTGATCTGACATGCCCAAAGAGAAGGGGAATTAGAGGGATGGAGACGGTTCATTTTTCAGGCTGCTTCTCAAGCTGAATTTTAGTTGTAGTATAATGCAGTAGGTTATGTTTAGTACTTGCCATTTGGGGGAATTAAAAAGGTGAAATATGTCAGCTAGTGGCAGAAAAATTTATAGATGGTCAGGCTCTCACAACTATGACATGCTTAAAAATTTTAGTAGCTGTGACTTGTTTTGCTTTCTCTCCCCCATGTTGCTCCCTGTGCGAGTTATTGTTTGTGCCCTTGCATACTGGTCTGATCAATGCTCTTTTTTTGTTATTTCCGTCCTGTGTTTTTCAGACAAGCTCTGATGTAGCAGTGTCGCAGCAGTCGGCGTGGCTCTCATCTCTACCTCCGGTCCCCTGTGCCTCACTGCACGACCTCGGACAACGGGTCAACATAGAGCCAAGAGGGAAAACGCAGCCCAAACCTCATCACGGACTGCTAACTCTAGACTCCTGACTACAACGCTTAGTAGCACAGCACTAAAACCTCTCATAAGGGAAGGGAAGTGAAACTCCCTGCCTGGCATCCACATTCATCTTCAGTAGGAGGAGACGTTTGCCTCACAGGAGAGAACACCTCCACTTGGGCCAGTGGAGGTGTTGAGGTGCTATTTCCCTGTTTATCCCCTTTCATTTAGTTATCTTTAATAAATTTTTTTCCTGGTTGTTTTGAGTCCGGTTCTGCCGGCCGTGTGACTTTCAAAACTGGGGCGCGATTCATGGGATGCAACCATGTCGGATCTCGGTGAGCGCAGGCCGGTCAACACGGACTACGCTGTCTCCCTGCTGGAGCAGCTCAAGTTCTTTTATGAACAGAAATTACTGACTGACGTTGTGCTGCTGGTGGAGGACACAGAGTTCCCATGTCACAAGATGGTCCTGGCCACATGTAGCTCCTATTTCAGGTGAGTGTGCCGGACCGTTGCCAGTCCAGTGCTACGGCTGTGACGTTTATGGAATAACTTGTGTTGCTGTTATTGTAGTTCATGTTGTATGCTAGCACCAGGCTGGTTAGGGATTTCTGTGTTTAAAGACAGACATAAGTGACCCCAGGCTGATTGTGATCGTGCCTTGGAGCATTCTTATGTAGCGTAGTTGTTTTGTAAAGGTTGCCTCCTACAGTTACAATGAATAATGCACCATATAGTGTTTGCTAGGGGTTTTTGTGTTTAAAGACAGCAATTATTCACCCCACTCTGATTGTGATTAGGCCTAGGAACACTGTCATTATTTTTATTTTATTTTACCTTTATTTTACCAGATAAACAATTGAGATTAAAAATCTCTTTTACAATTGCGACCTGGCCAAGAAGGCAGAAAAGTTATGTAGCACGTTTGTTATGATTGCAAGTGGTTACCTCCTACAATTACAATGAATAATGCACCACGTCTTAGAGGAAGTGTTACCTACTACATAGATGCAGGGAGGAAAACAAGGGGATGGTGTTTCCTTGAAAGCTGGGTCTCCAGTCCCCCTCTGCACCAGTTATTCTGTCTCTGATATTCCTACATGGAACAAATGAAGCAATCTCTAACCTGTAGTTCTAGAGAAGTATCCCTCAAGGCCCTCGGGAGGCCTCATTTGTACGCACAACATTGCATAATGAAGTGTGTGCACTGCAGTGAATGTGACAGAGCAGCAGCCCCAGCTCTGGGAAGAGTCCATCTGTACATGACAGGAGCTCATGCAGCCTTTGAACACTCGCTCTCTCTCTCGCTCTCTGCCCCCCCCACACACACACACACACACTTGCACATGCATTCCAAGAAAAGGTCCCGACAACTTAATGCCTCTCTCACACCCACCGCTTCCCAATCTCCCCCACCGTTTCCCACGCACTCGTTATCCAGTGAGAACATGCAAAGCATTTCCCTCCAGGGTTCAGAGGTGTCCCATCTCTTCCTCTAACTATTGCTCTTACTTCCTCTCACCCTCACTCTTTTTCGCTCCCTTCTCTCTATCTCTTCCCCCTCCTTCCACTCTGTCTTTCCACCTCCTCTCTTGCACGCATTGCTTCGGGGAAAGGGGAGCTGTGGGACTCTGGATAGGGCTTGTGTTAGTAGGGGAAGTCTTGTCACGTAGTTCTTGGTGAGAGAGGGAGAGAAAGGGGAAGAAAGAGAGAAAAAGAGGGAGGGAGGGAGACAGGGGTATGCCTGCAGGGTTGTGTAATAAGGCCCTGGCAGGTCTAGCCCCTGCTGTGAGCAGTACACAGACCCAACAACTCCCCTATACGTGCCTACATACAGGACAGAGTTGTTTTGCAGGCAGATTATTGTTAAAGGATAAAGCAGCATGGGAGACAAAGAGTTCAGTCAATAGATTTCAAAGTAATCTGCAATATTTTCATATAAATGTATGTTTTGCTACTCTCTAATGCTGATTTATATAACACATTAGTGATTCAACCTATACCCAGTTCATGAAAGATTTTACTTTTGCTGTTCTAAACACCCAGTGTCGGCTAGGTCTTTTACATTTTCAGTAGCGGCAACAGCAGTTTGTTTGGAATAAATAGAAGAAGAACTGGGTAGTTAGCTTGAGCAGCGATAGCCACCATGGCTGAACAGACAAAGAAAAGAGCGCCACCTACAGAAACTCAAACTTCATCAACAGAAAATCCAAGGAAAAAGACGTTGACTCACAGTACTAGACACACTGTTTGATTGACAGGTGATCTCTGGGAAGTGCACTGCAGAAACACCACGGCAATGACCAATTAGCACCAAAAATGACGCCAAAATAAACGCTGATGACTAGTTTAACCTAGTAACAGTTCTAAAGATGCATAATATGTGAGAACTTGATGGAGTGAAGTAGGAGGCTAGAGAGGACTATGGCTCAGAGAGCTGATGAATGGGAATGTGGTGGTGTAGGCGGCCTGTCGAGGCTGCAGCAACGTGGGTGTCAGAACAGTGTGGAGGGTGGGGGGTTCAGTGGTGCTGTTCAGCTACTGAGGATGCAGCCAGGCTGTGGTCACTGGACATCAGAAGTAGCCCAGCTGGAGTTAAGTTATGCACGGTTAGCCCACTAGCCAGATGCTGATTGAAGTGGTCATAGGGCTAACTTTTTTTGTCACTCTGTATTAGAGCTGGGCGATAAAAATATATCGCTAATTATCGAAATAACATTTGCCACGATAAAGATGATATACTTTTGGGATTTATTTTCGATAAAATAATTTCCGGTGTCTGTTTTTCTCAATCTACACAGAAACTTTTCATACAGACAGCCAATCACGCAACAAAAATAGGCTTGGGGCACAGACATACAAGACCAACAGCCAATCAGGCGGCATACGTAAGCTTGTTAAGGTACACACCCACTCACAACAACAACACGACAGAGTGTCCACGCTTGTTGAGTTACCAGAGAGGATAATACAATAAGTGGTGATAAATGGAGCTAGATTAGATCAAGACGTATAAATGAGCAGACAAAACTTCTATCATGTGGAAACGGTTCGGCTATCTCAAGTCTGATAAACCACAGAGCAACACTGCAAAATATGCCGATGGCCTGCGTTAATCACGACGGGAAACACCAACAACCTCTTCCATCAAAAGAAAAGGTACCGTCCCACACAGCACACACAAAGTCTGAGTTTGCGGTAGCCGTCATGCTAGCCTCAGACGTCCGACTAGCCAACCTGTTAGTGGTCCTTCGACTACCAACAATGCTGGAGCACAACATAAGCAATGCTTAAGAGAAACAGAAAATTGCCAATGCATCTGTGCAGACAGCTAGTTTAAGAGCAATCAACTAGTTTAAGATCGACAGCATGTTGATTTTTAATTTGTTTATTACCTCTTATTACCACTGTTATGTTACTGAGGTTATGTTATCGTCCCTGTTAGTTGGATTGTCTGTCTGTCTGTCAGAGGGATTTCTCAAAAACGTATGAATGGATTTCCATTCAATTTGGTGGACAGATCAAGGAACATTAGATTAGATTTTGGTGGTAATCTGGGGTTTCTGCCATTGGACGATTATTGTTTTTTAGCCATAACTACTGTATGAAACTAACTGGGATAGGGATTTGATTCCAAATTGTATGTGGATGTTTGCAGGGTCAATAAATTAACTTCACTTAAAATGTAAGTGATAGTAATGATATCTTAAGGTGTAACAACAAGTTGTTGAATTGATCTGCTGTTGGCGGTTTTCACTCTTCTAGTTTATCTTGTCTTCAGTATTCTAGCCCAACAAAGGAGAGGGATATTTGAAACCAAGGTGTTTAGATGTAACAGGAGTCACACTGTAGCAGTTAATTTCCTCCCTTTGTTTTACCTACATGACTATTTTTGTTGACTAATATAAGGAGCCTATGTTATAGGTTGGCTTGTATTGCCTGGTTGAGGCAATTTGAATGTAAAGCCATTAAATGTTTACATATTTATTTTAACCAGTTGGCTCTGATAATATATAATTTAATATTTTAAACTATAATGAACTTTCTGGTTTCTTCAGGGTTTAGTCCCAATCAGCATACTCTTCAAACTTTAAGTAGAGCATTATTAAATGTATATTGTGATTATTATCGACATCGGTCAATATGAAACAACGTGATAATATTTTTGGCCATATCGCCCAGCCCTACTCTGTATCAGGGAAATAGGTTGGTAGTGAGGCAGGCTAATCAACTGTCGAGTATCAAGTCAATGGCACAGGCAATCATCGCTCACCTGCTAGGGTTAGACCAGTGGTTTTCAACCCTGGTTCTCGGGACTCAGAGTACTGTTGGTTTTCTATCCTACTAGGTAGTTAATTGAATTCACCTTGCATCCCAGGTGTAGAATTGTCCCTGATTAGATGGCTACACTGAAAACCAGCGGGGTTTTGGGTCCTGAGGACTGGGATTGAAAACCACTGGATTAGATCAATATATCGGTTTGCCAATGTATTGGGCCGATATTTGCCTTTTATTAAAAATCTGATATTGACCAGTCAGTGTCATCTTACACTGATATTATAGATATAATGCAGTTTGTTTGATTACATATTTATTGTATAATTGATCACTACTACACTGGTTGTCTGTGTAGTACCTTACCTGGTCATCATCTGTTTCAATAGAGAGTTTTAGTGTTTCATTCTAAATGCCGCTTCAGAGCCTTTCCCACCCTGCTAAGAATAAATTTCTTGGAAAACACTGAATACATGTCATTTTTGGCCATTTAAAGGGGTCAAATTTAAAGATATTGAATATCGGCTATCAGCAGCTTTAGTCCAAAGATATTGGTATCTGCTTAAAAAAATACCAAATTGGTTGAACCCTAATGTCTGCACAACATGCTCTACTGCCACCTAGCAAGAAGGCCCACATGGCCCCAGTCAACCAACAACAAAGAAATGATAAAATACAGTATAGGCCTGTGTGGTTATGATTAATGTAAACTATCTTTATTCGCTGCAAAGTTCTCGATCAGACTGGTACAATCCAATTTACATTGGACGTTGCTTTCAAGGGACATGGCCACGGTGAGAAATTAACTCAAGCCAATTGCAGGTACATTCTGACCAACTACTTTGTTCAGGTAGCCAACCATCATTTAGAGGTTCTATTTAAAAAAGTGACTGAATTAGGAGTTGTACCTCCCACTGTGGCTGGTGGACTAAAAACTTTCCTGCCCTTCACATCTGACCAGAGACTGTCAATCAGCATTAAAAAAAATCCCAAATACTTGCAGATAAGATTGAATATTTCAATACCAAATCTAGACATTTTGTATTGAAAGAAAACTGCTAGGAATTTTCTTGCCTAACCAGTTTGGTTAAAAAACAAACTGCTGACCAAATAGTGCTCCAGTTTTAATATAGGCCTACAGGCTATACATGTTTTGAGGAACAAATAAGGGAGCCTTGTCATTAGGTGCAACCAACATTATTTTATGCCTGCCACTAGCACAAGTACCTCCATTACTGTGGCTTGCAACTGCTCTAGTCCGCTGCTCACCGGTGATGATGATGCTGATATACTGTGTGAATCAGTGTTTATCTAAAGTGTGAATGATAATGCAGGCTTAAGTGATGTTGCAGTTATCCAGTTTCAATGGATCCAGTTTCTCATTAAATAAAAATCAGAATTGCATGGATTCACCAAGTACAACAGGTGCACAAAGAATTTGACCTGGTTAATTGGTGCTGACACATTACAACATAATTGCACAATACAGGATTGACACACTAAGTGCAGGACAAAATGCAACAGGACTCTACATATAGTACCGACAAGACGTACTGTGTGACAGTAGACTTGACATAAACACTCTGCAAGTATACATTCAAAGCCAAGGAACTGTCAGAACCGTTCATAAGAGCTACGTTTATGTTCGCTTGATGGATGCATCGGTGAATCTTGAGCAGAGCAAGATCTTTCCTTTGGTCAGTTCATCCCCTCAGTTCAATAATGACCATCTGTTCCTCTATCGCTGTCGTCTCCCCCCTGCAGGGCCATGTTTATGAGTGGTCTCAGTGAGAGCAAACAGACCCACGTCCACCTGAGGAACGTGGACTCGGCCACCCTGCAGATCATCATCACCTACGCCTACACGGGAAACCTGGCCATCAACGACAGCACCGTGGAGCCGCTCTACGAGACCGCCTGCTTCCTACAGGTGAGTGCAAACATTCCCCTGCCATCGCATCAGTCATTTACAGTTAAAAATGAGTTTTGTCAAAGTCCTCTTGTCTATAAATCTCATTTGTAAGCAGGTTTCATTATTGCTATTTGAAATGTATGAACTATCTTAAGTATTGTTTCAATTGTTAGTTTCCTCATAGCACTTTGTTACTTTGTTTTGAAAAGTGCTTTGTAAATAAATTATTATTGCCCACTCCAGCTCAGTGGAGTAGGTAAACTTGGATTGTGGCTGGTAAATTTGTCTAATCTACCAGCCACTTTGGTAAGTAATAAGCCAGCATTCAGTGGTCCTTTTCCACTCTAAATCATATTTGACTGGTAAAGCGGTTAACATGGGAGGTGAACTTTGTAATCAAACTGGCCAGTGGATGTAAAAGTTGGCTTCCTGCCCTATTCACGTCTTTGATTTACTGGCATAAATTTGCATCAGTGAGAATGAATGTCTGCATGCTGGTGCTGTTGCAATGCTGAGACACGTTTTGTTTTGAGGCTATATCCCTTGATAGAAAGATAGAAATGTTTATGGCTGTAAGACTTATGACTGTAAGACTTATGACTGCGGTCTCCCTCTGTCCCGTTTAGGTGGAGGATGTCTTGCTGCAGTGCAGGGACTACCTGGTGAAGAAGATAAACGCTGAAAACTGTGTCCGCATGCTGA
The DNA here is from genome assembly GCA_900302605.1 of Rondeletia loricata. Taxonomy (NCBI): domain Eukaryota; kingdom Metazoa; phylum Chordata; class Actinopteri; order Beryciformes; family Rondeletiidae; genus Rondeletia; species Rondeletia loricata. The sequence continues at coordinate 28,234 of OMLI01058845.1, forward strand.
GCATCGGCGACATGTTCAGCTGTAGCGAGCTGAAGCAGAGCGCCAAGCGCATGGTGGAGCACAAGTTCCCCATGGTCTACCGGCAGGAGGCCTTCCTTCAGCTGTCCCACGAGCTGTTGATAGACGTCCTGAGCAGCGACAACCTCAACGTAGAGAAGGAGGAGACTGTGCGCGAGGCGGCCATGCTGTGGTTGGAGTACAACATGGAGGCGCGTTCACAGCACCTGTCCTCCGTGCTCAGCCAGATCCGCATTGACGCGTTGTCCGAGGTGACGCAGCGCGCCTGGTTCCAGGGCCTGCCGCCCAACGACAAGTCGGTGGTGGTGCAGGGCCTCTACAAGTCCATGCCCAAGTTCTTCAAGCCCCGGTTAGGCATGACCAAGGAGGAGATGCTGATCTTCATGGAGGCCACGTCAGAAACGCAGGGTGACGGGGGCCATGTAATGTCAGGTTCCACACATACAGTAGTGTGCTACAGCCCACAGGCAGAAAAAGTGTACAAGCTGAGCAACCCCCCAGGAGACCTGCAGAAGGTGGGCACCCTTGTCACCCCTGACAACGATGTCTTCATTGCTGGCGGACAGATCCCACTGAAGAACTCCATCACCAACCATGGCAAGAGTGGCAAGTTACAGGCGGTCTTCCGCTCGGTCGACAGCTTCTTCTGGTTTAACGCCCAGCAGAACGCCTGGGTGCCCAAGACCCCCATGCTGTGTGCCCGTATCAAGCCCTCTTTGGTCTACTGCGAGGGCTACATCTATGCAATCGGGGGAGATAACGTAGGGGGGGAGCTGAACAAGCGCACGGTGGAGCGCTATGACTGCGAGAAGGACGAGTGGAGCATGATGAGTCCCCTGCCCTTTGCCTGGAACTGGAGCACCTCTGTGGCGGCGCACGACTGCATCTATGTGATGACCCACGACCTGATGTACTGCTACTTCCCCCGTGCCGACACCTGGGTGGAGATGGCCATGCGCAAGACCAGCCGCTGCTTTGCCTCCGCGGCCGCCTTCGGAGACCTCATTTTCTACATAGGTGGCCTCCACGTGGTCAGCAACTCTGGCATCCGCCTGCCCACGAGCACCATCGACGGCTCCTCTGTCACCGTGGAGATCTACGATGTCAACAAGAACGAGTGGCGCCTGGCCGCCAACATCCCCGCCAAGCGTTACTCTGACCCATGCGTGCGGGCAGTGGTGCTGCTCAACTCGCTGTGTATTTTCATGCGAGAAACCCACATGAACGAGCGGGCCAAGTACGCCATCTATCAGTACGACGTGGAGCTGGACCGCTGGTACCTGAGGCAGCCCGTGTCGGAACGTGTGCTCTGGGATCTGGGCAAGGACTTCCGCTGTGCAGTGGGGAAGCTCTACCCCTCCTGCCTGGAGGAGTCCCCCTGGAAACCCCCAACCTACCTCTTCTCCCCCGACGGGGCCGAGGAGTTTGAGGTGGACGGGGAGCTGGTGTCCCTCCCTCACGTATAGCTCTTAACTTCCTCCCCCACCTCGCTGACTGAACTATGGATCTGTAATGTAGAGGGATGGACATGAAGGGGGGTAGATCAGTACTCTGAGAACTAAAAGGGTTTGACGCATCTGTGTTCCAGAGCGATTATAAGGACTTTTGAGGCTTGCATTTAAATAATGTTCCAGCTGTTGCTGATGAACAATGCAGCCCAGACAAGCTTGGAGCGAAAACATGCCCCTCAAAAATACAAGTAATCTGAGAAATTCTGTTTTTGGTTGTTCTTTTTGTTTTTGTTTTTTCTTATTTTGTCAGTTGTGACATCTGTTAGATATTATTACAAGTCTGTCATACTGTTTCTACAATGTGATAATCTAAACGTCAGCTGATTTTGTGATGATGATGCACTTACTGGTAAACCTCCTTGGAATGACAATGGCAACTGTACCAAAATCCCCTAGCCCCCCTCAGATCCTGGCTTCCCTCTCTCTCCCCCCCCTCTCTCTCTTTCTTTCTCTCACCACTGTTAGGAACTAGATCCATCTGGTTTTGTAAGGGCCCTGTAGACAAGAGGACCAGTTTGGGAGGTGGTGGTGTTGGGCGGTGAAGCAGGGGAGAAGCAGAGAGGTTTTAAGAGGTGACTGCAGGTCCGGTCTCCTCTCCACCTCTCCTCCCTTACCTCTCTGTCCCAGCGCCTCCACCCCAATACTCCACTACTCCACTAGCGCCTCCATAGCCTGTCTGTTAGTCTCTTTTGCACACAGGTCTTCCACACAGCTGGCAGTTTACAGCGCTCGCTCTATCCATCTTCACATGATCGTGATATTTTTTGTGTGTGGTGTTGTTCTTTTTTTGCCGGCTCTTCTTTGGTTGTATGTTTTCTTTTTCTTCTTTCCACGCAGGTCTCTGCAACAACACACAACTCAACTCCACTCTCAGTACAACCATAGGTTTTGGGCTCATGCATTTTTTTTATTTTGATTTCGAAGCTGCTGAAATATATATAAATATTAAAAATATATATTTTTCATATGTTTTAAAAGACAACTGTTTTAGTGTGGGGAAAATAACCAGGTCTATTTTGTATTAGTGTCTTTTTTTTAATTTTTTATTTAATATCAGACATTACTGTAGTGTGATTGTGGGTAGATATCCATTTTCCTATCAGATTCAAATTTTCTTGTGAGTGAATATTGAGGAAATCTTGCTGCTGATTGGGTCTGAGAGGAGAGGGCTGGCCCAGGGCT
>OMLI01058853.1:0-28783 GCA_900302605.1 Rondeletia loricata
ACGGATACCGGGTGGGGGCCCGCGGGGTCCCAAAATATGGCTAAAAACGGCCATAAACGGGCATTGGGACTAGTACACACAGAAAGAACAAAGGAGTAAGGAGAGAGAGAGAGAGAGAGAGAGAGAGAGAGAGGGAGAGAGAGAGAGAGAGAGAGAGGGAGACAGAGAGAGAGTTAAAGTGAGAGAGACTACCGTCATGCAACAATAAAGCATATGGTACCGGCATTGGAGTCAGAGCTGGAAAATTACAAGTCTCTCCCACACTCCTGCGCCCTTTTTCTCATGCCCCTTGAGTACAGGGGGTCGCGGCAAGTCAGCGGACTGAAGCAAAATGGGAACCTCTTCATTCATCATGTTTCACCTTTTTTGAGTGGCCACATTTATTATTGTTTGCCTGTGCTACTGTGAGAAGAGGTGAAAGGAGTCGCAATCTGCCAGTGGACACAGGTCAGTTGTTCCTGTAAGGGCTGGCACACAGAGACGTGTCATGTATTCATTGTAGGACTGATGTGTCACGACTTGCTCCAGATGCCATGGGCTTGTTGGCATCACTTGGGATGAGTGTTTGAGCCTTGTGTTGTCACATCGGTTGATTGTGATTGTGGGAACCGTGCGAATGAATGGGGGGAAATACTTGGATTCAGAATGCAAGTGTACTAGAGTGCTGTGAATGCTGTTGATTAAGGACTGGAGTTGGTTTCCACAGTGCATGTGTGTCCTCAGAGAAGCCAACACAGGGAGGGGCTTTCCAAGCAGGCTTTTGCTGCATTCTTATTTTCCCTGGGATTTTCTCCCTTGCACCATGGTGTATGCTGCCCAGCCATGATTAGTGGGGAAGGCAACATTGGAGAAGACAAAGACAGAGCTGTTGGAGAGGAGGAACAATCTCTGATCTCTGGTTTCTATTAAGCCCTGAGGATAGAGGTTCAGCCTACATTACCCACAGTTCTGTTGCACATGATGTCATGCCCATCCAGTGTCAAGATTTTAACTTTTCATGTTAGTTCAGTCATAGACATCACTTAAATGACAGCATTTAGATAGCAAATGAGCTAGTAATGCATTAATTTGCTCTAATATAAACTCATGAATTATTTTTATTCTATTGGTGTGATAAATGTGTAAACGTAATTTGTTTATAATCTGTATGTGGTGTTGGTGCTTTAGTATGAAGGGTCTTTATACCCAATGTGTAACACTGGATACACTGTCAGATGGGAAATCACTAGTTGTGTGAGAGTACATTCGAATCTCCATGGAAACCACTTTTGGATATCAAAGCCTAGTGCAGCATCTGCTGAGGTCTAAGCATACGAATGGGTTTCCAACAATGGTATCTAATTAGGATCCTCGCTAGGAAAGAGACGAAAATTGCACAGGTCAGTCCTTGTGGAAATTTCCACCCATGTTTTCTAACAAATGAAGTGGGTTATGAAAAAAAAAAAGTACGCTTCTTTATTGTTTTGATAATTTTAGATCCTGGAGGACGATTTTGACTAATTTAATATATTTTAGGAATATATGTAACATATCCCTGCAGAATAACATTTTTTCAATGTCATTATCTTGTCATAATCATTCAGAAGCTACAGTAGATACATCATCTGTTTCTTGTCAGCCGGTCCAGTTATTGGCTTTAGAGAATGTGAAAGACACTCAGCCAGCTGTAGCTTAGGACAGAAGACACTGATGTACATGTGTAGGGGAAGTCTTTACAATGGGGTTGTCCTGACTGACTCCTCTCTCCTCCACTCTCTCCCAGACGGAGGATGCCTCACATTCCTTAATTGTAGGTAGAGCTGTTGACTCTGGAGGTTCTCCAAGTGCTAGCGGTGCCATGTCACAGCACTGAACAAGCACAGCCGCCTGGGAACAATGACCCTCTGGCTGGCAGCGCCAGTCCTCTCTTGGTTCCACCTCTTTCTCTCAGGCAGCATGTCTCTCAGGCAGCATTTCCATCTGTAATGAGTCGATAGCAGAGCCCAGATGAAACACCATGGCTCTCTCTGAATGGAACTCCCCCACAAGCTGCTCTGGCAGATAGACAGACTAGGCCTGGGTGAAGCTGTATGCCGTCTTTCCCGATTCCAGTTTCCAAGAGAAAGGGGAGTGAGGGGAAAGCTGCTCTGTGGCTGTGTTGTTGTGGTTATGGGTTTATTTTAGAATGTGACATGACATTCCAACTGCTGCTCTCATAAGAAGGAACACAAGGCTATGACTGTAACAAACATGAACTAAATACATTTAAGGAAAATATTTAAATGATAAATTCATTGATTGTATAATATTATGAGTAGTGATTAACATCAAAATACGGTAAGTTCTGCTATATTTCAAGCCATTACAGACCGCAGAACTAATGGCAGGATATTATTCAAAGGCGAAAGGCAGCGATCAAAATAATTTATTGTTTGACAGTTACAATGCAGCACTTATTAGAGCCAGTTCCAGTATAATGGTGATTAGTATTAGTGTAGTTGACTGATGAGCGTGTTCTTGTTTATGTGTCTAATTGCATCATCAGTCAGAAGGAGTTAATGGCCCTTCTCAATTGACATTGAAGTGGTCTGCAACACGTCTGTCACAACACCCCCTGTATGAAGTGCTATAAGCACAAACATTTATTTGCACCTATACACAGCCGTAGAAGATTATGGCACTTATTATCGCTGCAAGCGTCTGTAGCAGTTTTCTATAGGTCTTTTGTATCTATTAGTTTTACCATGCTTTATAATAGCTGACTTGATTATTGACTGCATCTGTAAAAGACTGTAAGGCAGTGTAATGGCCCAGCTAAATTATAGCCTCTCATAGTATAGATTTTTTTTTGTACAGTGGTCTGCTCTAATAGTAGCCTTTTGTTATTCTCTGTGGGAAAATTCCAACCCTTTCACTTTACCAGTAGCTCTTTACAGACCTACAGGATGTCACTCATTATTTCCTGTCAACAGCCGCTTCTTCACCTATTCCTCTTCTAGCGCTGGATGATGTGATATATTTACAAATAATTTGTTGTTGTGCAGATGGTTGCCAAACATATATCATATAGTAATATAACAAGCCATATGTACAAGGAAATGCACATTAGCATGTGTGTGCACATATTTACACACACACACATGCACGCACATATGCACGGACGCACACATGCACACACGCACACGCGTACACGTACACACACAAATACATATGCACGTTTTAATTCATTGCATTCCCTAGAATAAGCTGCAGATGTTGTTTTCTTTCTTTCTTTTTTTATTTCCCATAAGATGCCAGTTAATTAATTTTGAAGCCAGTGGATATTTTCAATCCGTTTTTTGATGCATTGTGTTTTCTAGGTGAAACAGCAATTAAGTGCAGTCACATAATTCCTCTGTTATTTACTACAGGCTGATATAAACCTGCTTAAGGGCATACAATACAATTCAGCTGTTCCTTGTTTGCATTTAACAAAATCGTATGTGTTCTATGAAACAGTTGGCCAGCGTTTTTGTTGTTGTTGTTGGTTTTTTTATGAATGCCATCCTGACCTGTAGCACTGCAAGACAAGTTGCCTGAGTCTCTTTTTTCTCTGGCCACTCAATCAAAGACAGCGGAGTGAACTTCCTGTGAGGCAGACGTAGTATGCAATTAGAAGCTTTCTCCTTCCATCTCAGCTCCTTTGTGCCAAGGTGATCAATCGCCCAGGGAGCCTGGGAGCTGGAATGGCGGCAGGGGAGTGAGTGTGTGTGTGTGTGTGTGTGTGTGTGTGTGTGAGAGTGGAGGGGGAGTCTGGGTCTCATAGCTAATTGAGTGTATTGAGGATTGTGGAGGTGCTAAGCTGGATATTAGATCATGTGTGGCCCCTGTGCTGTCGTTCTGTTCCAGGTGCAGATGCGGAGGGCCATGAGCGGAATACTGAAGAGGAAGTTTGAGGAGGTGGAAGGCTCCTCCTCCCCATGCTCTTCCTTGAGGGAGTCTGATGATGAGGTCTCCTGCAGCGAGAGTGGGGATAGCAGTGACAGTGTCAACCCCTCCGCCTCAGGCCCCTTCACCCGTGAGTACCTGTCTCCAAAATGCACATGTTGTTCTCAATATGGTTAAGGCTTACACTGACACTGACACTGTTTTCCTTTCTCAAGGAAAACAGTGCTAAAGCACTGAAGTAATTTTTTATCAAGGTGGGAATGATATGCAAGGCCAGCCTAATCCTGTAGCTCACAATAAAATAGCATACAGGTTAAAAAAAAGCAGGAAAACAAATATGCATGTTTATTGATAGAGGAGTTCTTAATGTTTCTGTGTGATATGAGGCAACAGTCAGACAGATGAAAGTTGACAAAAATGAATGGTCCAATTAGATTAAGCAACAGCAGCAGATTTGTGAAGCTAGAGTAAAGCTTTGGGGGAAAAAAATACAAATGCCTCAAAACATCCAGAGAGATTTCATAGTAATTCCTAGCTTGAACCGACGTTGTATAAAATAATGAATTTCTTTACTAGAGATAAACCTACAGCAAAAGAGATGTCTGCTCTGCAGGTTCAAAAGGACACTAGTCATCTCCAAGGAGTAGCACAGTGCACATGGGAATCTTAACCTAAAATACATCAGACAGAATGCTAGTGAGATAGATTATAGAGAGGTGCTTTATTAATCCCTGGGGGGAATTTGGTAGCGTTTACAGACTTGCCTCCAAAAAATCTCAATAATGGAATACTCATAAAACAAAGGAAATGACTTATTTTGGAGAATGTGTGTGTTCAGCACTTGCATGTGTGTGTTTGTATGTATGTGCATGATTTGGCTATTTGATTTATGTTTTGAAAATTCTATAATTGTCAAATCTTATCTGAAAGGGTTACAAAAAATGAACAGTAGAAAATAAATAAATCCAGATCATAAATTGTAGTCAACGGCAATGTTTCCACAGTTTAGTCAAGTCTTGAAGATTATTTTTTGTTTCTGCGAGTGACGGGCGGTTGGGTGACAGGGCCCCTCCCTGTAGAGAGGGGGCTTGGAGACATAAGTAGGGTGCTGTGTCCCTAGCGGCTGAGCTTGGCCTCTCTGTCAGCTGCAGCTGCTAGTAGCTGGGGGCTGGAGAAGGTCAGCTAAAAGGGACAAGGGAACTGTGCACTGTGAAGACTGCACTCCATAGTGAAGTGTCGTACTTGCACAGTGATTGACTGTCGTGGCAGAGAGATGTGAAGATGTCAAGTCTTGGGTGGCATTACACTCCATGCATTTGTGTTAGGGAGATGTGTTTGGTTTTTTAGAGAACCAGACATGTCTGAGTCTGAGAGCTTCAGGGGTAAAGGAACATTTACTAAAAATAGCTTGCAAAATAGGAAAATACCTGTGAGATGTTGTTTTCTTATAGGCTTTAATATTAGACATGATAGGTAGAGGTAAAAAAAAAAAATTCTAAAGAAGCTGATTATATAAAGGTAATCATTTCCATTTACTGTTATGACACATAAAACAAGCTGATATCTGTTTTACAATTGTTTTTGTGGATAACAAAGCTAGGTCTTGCTCAGCATCCTCCAGCATTACCAGACTGACAAGTCCATGTCTGTAATGAAATGCATTGCCCCTCTTGCATGGGGTGGAGAGCTGTTGGAACCAGATGGTTTCTATTTGTCCTGTCTGTCTGATATGGGGTGAACACTGGGAACACTGCGTCTATGAACCAGCACTCTACATCTCTGGGCCAGGCAGGGGATTATTTATGCTCCACCGTTGCTCTCCTCTCTGCCCCTCCCTCTTGTAGAACTGTCCTTAAAAAGACACACTGAGGACTTGCATGCCAAGTGGAAGCACAGACACATGATGAAATCCTTCCCTACAAAGCTGCGTTGAGTTCAAGATATATGGAAGCTAGCTGTAAGGCTGGCAATAAATAATTAGTCATGTTTCAGGCATTAAAGGACAATACTGTTGACAAGTGAATCCCTATATTTGCCATATAAAACATCAATTGAATATCTTAATAGGCTTTACGTGGATATAAAAAGAGATACAATTGTACTGTTCCAATATGGAAGAACATATTTATTTGAACATGCAAATGATAAAAAAATATTATGAAAATGTTCTTTATCTGCAGTGCAGAGCTTTTATTCTTACCATGTAGAATTGATAATTGTCGCATACTGTTTATAGCCAGGATCACAACTTTTTATTTGACTTTGGTTGATGCAGTCTACCACCATTTTTGAACATTCCCATTTTTAACACCTCCCTTGGCCATTTTCCTTTGCAGCTGATTCAATATTGAAGAGGGAGAAGCGCCTGCGGACGAGGAGGGTGCATTTCGAAAATGTGACAGTATACTACTTCAGCCGGCGGCAGGGCTTCACCAGCGTGCCCAGCCAGGGCGGCAGCACGCTGGGCATGTCCAACAGGCATAGCTGGGTCAGGCAGTACTCCCTCGGAGAATTTGCCCTGGAACAGGAGAGAATCCACAGAGACATGCTTAGAGACCACCTGAAGGAGGAGAAACTCAACTCAATCAAACTCAAGGTAACTGACTGTTACGCTCTCAAAAGCTTTATCAGTCTTGCTGTACGTAAATGAATAGCTGGAATGCAGGAATTTATATTGATATGATATCAAATACGCAATGGATTTGGAATGAGTTTGTTGGCTGACTGTAGTTCTGTGTTTGAAGAAGCAGTTTGTCGTTGGGCTCAGCTGTCTGCTTGCTTACTCTTCAAAGTGGCTTGAATGTGATCCCTCCTTGTTTTCAGCTGACTAAGAATGGCACGGTGGAGTCCGAGGAGGCCAACACGCTCACGGCGGAGGACATTTCTGATGATGACATCGATCTGGACAACACAGAGGTGGACGAGTATTTCTTCCTGCAGCCCCTTACCACTAAGAAGCGACGGGCACTGCTGCGCTCCTCTGGGGTAAAGAAGATTGACGTGGAAGAGAAACATGAGCTGCGGGCCATCCGGATGTCCAGGGAGGACTGTGGCTGTGACTGCAGAGTCTTCTGTGACCCAGAGACCTGTGCCTGCAGCGTAGCAGGAATCAAGTGCCAGGTAAATCCCATGACACGCATATCTTCGTTCGAGGCTCTATCCTCTCCCTTGTAAACACAGGGGAAGTATTCTTAATGTAACAGAAACAGATGCTGTACACCAGGCAGGTAAGACTTAAAAAGAAGGTGCAGGGATCCATGACTAATATATGAAAGGATATACTGTACATTATTTGGGTGTTTTCTTTTTTTTCTTTTTTATTAAAACATATTTGCTGCAATCATTTTCATTTGTAAGTCGTTGTCAAACTACATAGGCCATCCCTTTAAAACTAAATATATAGCACAGTAAAGTGTTATGTTTTCTTTAGGTGGACCGCATGTCATTTCCATGTGGCTGTACAAAGGAGGGCTGCAGCAATGCAGCAGGAAGAGTGGAGTTCAACCCCATCCGTGTTCGGACCCATTTCTTGCACACCATAATGAAGCTCGAGCTGGAGAAGAGTCGCGAGCAGCAGCAAGCTTCCCCCACCAACGGTTACCATAGCGAAACCAACGGCCTAGGAAACGGCAACCCCCTTGTCCAATCCCAGCACAGCTTGGAGTACTCCCTGTCAGACCCTGTCCCACAGACCACCATCATGCACCTGCAGACCGCGGACGAGATGGACGAGCCGTTAGATGAGGAAGATGAGGATGACGATGAGGAAGAGGAGGAGGAGGAGGAGGAAGAAAACGAGGAAGATGAGGAAGATGAAGAGGACAGTAGCAGTGTGTGTAGCGGACTATCTGACTCCAGCACTCAGAGCTTAGCCAACAGTGACTCTGAGGACGAGGATGACGACGAGGATGACGAAGAGAAGTCGGAGAACTTTGAGGATGGAATGACGACCCCGCCTGTGTCCCACACTGAGGTGGTCCCTCTGTCTTCTGTGTTGTGTTACACCGATGGCACTGTGGCACATGATAACCACATGAATGGAAACTCATATTTAATCAACCCCTCTTCATCTGAGTACTATCAGTTGGAGAGCTCCAGTGCCGTCTCAGCCAATGGCCCAGCCGGCCAGCCCAGTGAACCCTACGGAGAGGCCTTAGCATTCCAAGACCCAGTCGGCACTACCAATGGCAACATGCCCCAAGGACCATTCAGCGTGGCTGCTGAGCAGTACACAGACTACCCTAACCAGGCTGAGGTACAATACACAGCTAATCACCATTTCACTTTGACCAATGGTACGCCAGAACAGGAGAAGAAAGTCCTGTCCAAAGCAGCCTTTGTGGAACAGCCTGGGCCGCAGAACCAGAACCAGAACCAGAACCAGACAGAGTTGCAGAACTACCTGAACAATAACACCCAGGGTTCCTACAGCAGTAATAGCACTTGTTCAGTAGCAGAGCAGCCACAGCAAGAGTCCAGTGTTAATGGGCATTCTGACGTACCCTTATTAGCAAACAATAATAAGAACCTCCCATTACCAGACCATTGCCCTGAGGTCACAGCCATTTAGTGGGGCTTTTAAGTGTGCTTTCATTCTGTGTCTTTACTTGAGAACCTGACCAAGTGGTATTTTAAGGGAACGTATTCATGGCCTTCTACAGTATCTGACCTTAAATTTCAAAGCAATTTACAGAACCGTAGTACATTTTCATCTGTAGCTACTAAGCCATAGGTTCATGATGGAAATGTTTTTGAGGATTGATCCACTCTTGAGGTTTCTCCACTACAGTATTCTAAAGTGCAAGATGGAAAGATCAAAAACATTAAAACATCAAAAATTTTATGCTGTGCAATGTATCTTGTAATTTCAGATGTACATTTCTAGTTTTAAGCAGATATTGTACTGTAGATGGAACTTTTCTATGTCTACTGTATGTGTCAAATGTGCAAAAAAGGTTTATTGTCAGTTTATTTATTGTTTCTGGATTATGTGTATACTTATATATTGTAAATGTTTTGATAACAATACGCATGCTGTTTTGGGGGATCTCAGTGGCATTTATGAAAAATTGACCATTGTTTTAGAAAAAAACATGTCAATATACATAATGTACATTTCTCTTCTTGTTTTTGTCACTAATCAATGCTTTTCTATGGTTTTGAAAAGCATGAAATACCCTGAGTTGTTATATGTATCTTTGGAATACAATGTCAATAGCATAAAATGATTTCAGACATGTCAAAATCTATTCACAGCCTTTTGCACTTTTGTGTAGGGGTCCAATCGCATGCAGTTGTTTTTAAATGATACACACTTGAACAGTGGCATAATGTGGCCCCTCGCGTGGTTATGCTCCACCTTTTTATTGTTCACACTTAGAATAACCTGGTTAGGAAGTGTCACCACAAATGAAAGATTTATTCTTTGAAGCATTCACTGATACAGGGATATTACTAAAGCAGCACTTTGACATATCTCCAAAAGCATATCGTATATGAGAAACTATACGATCCATTATGGGAACAACAGGACAATATTATTATCATAAGCAGTAAATTGGCATATGGGGCTTCAGCTGAAATGAACATGCAACAGTAACCAGTCTCCATCAAAGTATATGTACTGTAGACATGATTTTATTGACCCAAACTAATGTGTTTCAGTACTCCATAAATTAACTGCTGACAACAGTTACTGGTTTTGAATTAATATACACATTCCACGCAGTTATCATAACTTCACTGTCTAATAATTGAGATGTTTATTTATGCAGATCCAGTAATGTTGGTTTGTGCTATTGAAGTTAAGTGCAATAGTTTGAGGGTTATTCAATGCTTATTCTCTCTTAGATGAGGATCTAAATAACAATAAAGCAAATTGAAAATGGGTTTTGATAGACTGTCAGGGTACTCAAGTATTGTACTTGGAAGCACCATTAGTTTAATTTTAAAAAAGAGATATCCACAGTTTTATTTATATGAGGGGAAAAAACATTCAATGTTGACAATCAAAGCTTATCAAACATGATTAATATCAGTAATTGATAACTATATGATATGACTGAGTCCTATGAGCCATTGAAAATGACTAAAATGTATGATTTACCAAAAATCTGTAAATAACCTTTTAACACCTCTTTATAAAATGACTGACATAAAAAGTAAACTGAAGTGACTGCTTGTGATATATTCAATGCCTCCGATATCAAAATTGCAATTGGGGGACTGCAATAATTTAGTGCATATATTTACTACTGTAATACCTTGCTGAAGTTCTCCACCTTGAGCTCGTTGCTCCTGCATGAATAAGGATATTTGCCCCTCTTCCAAGCTTGCAAATAACGCTCCCAGCCATTATAATCACAATGGTCAGTACTGGAATTTTGGTGGTTCTGTGTGACAGTGCGACCTCTCATGCCACATCAGTGGTAAAATAAAGTGTATAGACTGCTTGCAGGCAATCAATGCCATCAACATGGCCTCTAAAGTGTGCCAAAGCATATGAGAAGGCTAGATACAGTGACATTGCATCCAGTTAAGTAATCCTGTGTTTGATTTTTTCAATATTTATTATGAATGATATATTGAAATGTGTATTTATTGTGGTTTACTAACAGTCTGTATTGAGTAAATTGCTTCTCTGTCTTAAAATTGTCCTATGTTTCATGCTGGTTGTGAGTTGTAAAGCTTCATGTGCCTGATTTCTTAATTTGGATTATATTTCATATTCTGTGAAATGGCATACGTTTTGCACAAAATGGTATACATGTTTCAATGTGTTTGGTTTCTAACTGTAGATAAAGCCAAGTTCACTTTATGTTGAGTTGTTTCATTTTTAACATGATTTTGAAATAAATTGAATTTTGATCTACATCACTTGTGCTGTAAGCTGCTTATATTTATGCAAAATTAATTTCACATCATTGAGGCAGTCACTATACATCACCTTGTCTAGGTTATTCAACAGCATATTTAGTGGATTTCCTAGTACAAAGTGCCCTCTGCAGAATACAGTGGGAAATGAGACAAAGTGGCTCTCAGCACTACCAAATAGAATTTAATCACCTTAAAGATAATACATATTAATATCAAGGCACAATTATAAATTTTCAGGCAAACACAGACATTAAGCGATTTACAATATTCCATAGCCATTTAAACACTAGTGCCTGCACCAGAAATTCATCAATGGACTCCTATTTAGATGTATAGAGGGAGCTTTTTAGGCACTTCACCAACAATGTTCACGTTACGTATTTTACACTGAAAAAAACGTTTCCCTTTTGATAACCACCAAAACATACAATTTGAAATGATATAGGCAAAAGTAATTACATTTGACAGATTAGAAGAGTGATTCACCTTACAAGTCACTTGTGACTTGCCATTAAATGCACATTTGTATTCAAGCATTATGTATGTCAATTAAAAACATTTTAGCTTTCAACAATGACTTGACATGGTTTTGCACGTAATTTCTCATCTGAAGCAGCCTTAGGGCCAACTCATTTTCAATTAACTAAATATAGCATGCACGTGTAAACTGGTATTCACACGATAATAGAGCCTTCATTCTTAATGTCTTTATTGATGGGTTCTAAAATCCTTTGTATGGCAAAATGTTCTCAGGTTTTGAATTTTGAAGAAAAAAACACTGTTCAAACACTGATCTGAGGGCGCCCTGTTGTTGTAAATGAGTACACTGTAGTCATTATTCTGCAGCAACAGAAAACTGCAATACAGAGGAACGCTCCCCCCTAGTGGTAAGTATGATTATATCCAAGGCACTGGACGGTAAGCAATAAAGAGGCCCATCAAAAATAAGAAACCAGTTATTATGCATTATATAAAAAGATAGTGCTGCACAGGGAAAAATGTACATCACACTCATTTGCTTCAAGTTTTCTCATTCAGTGTCTTTGGTGCACAATATTTGGGATTGTGTCTAATGTGTGTGATTTGTATGTTTTGCATGATTTTCCATGGTATGTTTCATTTTGGATTTCTGTATTTCTCTTCACAAATTATCAAATGTTGGCATTAAAGTGAAATATATGAGATATATTGAATACTGCATCTGTTGGTTGTATAGACTAGGAGTAGTGAAAACATCTTAAACACAAAAGAGGCACTTGTCAACAGAGCGCATCTTCATTGTTCGGTGAATCTCAATTCACAGTCTCGTTGGGAGAAAGAGCTGACTTGGCTTGTTCTTAACGAAAAATTTTAAAAACTGAGAAGGCAAACGTAAAAAGTCTTACGAATGTGTCTGAATGCTTCCTTCCGGCAGTGGCACACAGTATTTCCCCCCAAAGTCCAAACTTTCCAGCAGCAGTTCAGTTCTTCTATGTATAAAAATAAATTAAAAGTCAAAGTGGTAATAAATCTAAAAAAGAAAGTATGTTAATTGCTTTATACTCATGGTCCTAGTATGCCCGTGCATACAGAGTGTCCATTTGTAAAGTGGTTGTTGGGTGCATGCTCAGATGAAGAACCAGAGCTGGTATCTGTCTGAGGGGTTGCACGGGGCCAGAGAGGGATGCTCAGGCATGAAGACCTCTGGGTAGACGTTCTTCAAATACCAGGAGAAGCTCTTACACTGCAGCCGCTCCCGGAGGTCCACACGTCTGGAGACATCTCCAAAGGTCCTCTGTGGAAACAATTCCAGGCAGCCGTTAAAGCGGGGGAACTTCCAACCATGAGGAGAGCAAAGCGCAGACTCCTTTACCACATCTTGCTGGTCATCTCGCACTGCAGCATGGTGGTTGAAGACAATGGGAATAGTACAGTTTGAATGGCACATTTCCGTTAAACCCTGATCTGATTTGCGACCAAGTGCACACATTTAAAAAAAATCTCTTTGAACTCCTTCAGCATAAAGACAAACAAACAGACATAACCTGCAGGGGGGAAAAAATAATATTCCACTTTGGTCTTACTTTTCTCATTTAACTTTCAATCATTCATGATTACTTCAGTGTTCCAACTGCAATGACTCTTTTAAAGCGTAGCACATTTAAAGGGATTTGTGGCACTTCCAGCTCTTGAATAATGAGAGTACTTACTATAATGACGAGGATGCTGTTAACACTAGTGCACGCTGATAGCTACTACAGTGGATTCCTTGAAGCTGTTTGAAGCCAGCAGGAGGGGGCTGGCCCAGCTCTGAGGTATAGCCCCGGGGGAACTGTTTATGGCACCTATGAGACCCTGTGTTGGGAAATGCTGACAGCCTGTGTCATTTACCAGACCAGACTTCCTTTGGGCCTCTTTTTCTGTCAGTTAACAGCTTTCAGCCTCCAATAGCCTCTAGCCGAGAGGTTTTCAAGGCAATAATCTATTTCTCTCCATTTCAAAGAACGCGTTTCATTTCCACAGATTTCATGCACTGAGAATCGCAATAATGAAACGCTGTGGTTCTCCAAATGTGTGTAACTCCATGCTCTCCCCTAGAGAATGTGTTTCTACATGCGACTCATGTTCAGACATATTGCTGACTATATATAATTCACAGACATCAGTTGGAGTTGCCCAAACTTGCCTTATGAGGGGATAATGAGCGGTCTTAAGTAAAAAAAACAAAACAGAAAAAACATGCATATGACTGATAGAACTGGGGGGAAAAAACATTCCAGAGCAAATTGCTACTGCTAGAAAATTAATGAATTCAACTTCTTGTGAAATGGATCACAGTAGATAGCAACACACTGCATTTCTGAGGCACATTACATTCAGAAGCAGTACGTACATCTTTGGCCATCTGCGCGGCTTGCTGGTTACGACGGTAGAAGATCTCCTTGTAGTCGCCCATCCAGACCTCGGCCAGGCGTACCTGGTTGCGGGCAATCACCTGTGTGCCCTTGGGGAAGGTGTGGGGGCTCTTGGTCCGGAAAACGTGGCCAACAACGGAGCAGGGGATGATCTCCAGCTGTCCCCCACACTGCCACACCTGCGGAAATCGGCAAAGAAGGTATGTAATGACATACATTAAACACACCAGGTAAAACAGCCTCAATCACCAAAGACAGGATTGCTGCACATGCAGAATGACAGCCGAGTCATTTCTTACCCTGAAAGACATTTCAATGTTTTCTCCGCCCCAGATTTCCATTTGTTCATCATAGCTTCCAATATGATAGAAATATTCCTTTGAGATTGAGAAGAGCCCACCAGCAAACGTCGGTGTCCTGCAGAGGAAGAGGATCTTTTAAAAGGGTCGCATATTTTGTTCACATCTGGTGAAAGGTTTTTGACGGTTTGCAATCTGGGTAATAAAAAATATGAGTTCACACGAAGTTCACGTTGTACATTCATGCAGACTACTTGCTTACTTGATAGGGTACGTTTCATCCTTCCTCTTTTGTTTCTCATTATCTGGCAGACTCTCCCAGCCAAAGGACAGGCCCCAGTCGAAGTTGCCCCGGTTGTGGTTCTGGCCATACGGGGACGGCTTCATGAACTCAAAGGTATTGAGATCAATGGTGGTGATGTCAGGACTGACTACTGCAGTGTAGTTCTCTGCTATCCTGGCCAGCAGAGGCTGCAGCCAACCATTGAAGCATTCACCTGTTACGGCACACAGTACAGTGCATCATACCATCAGCCTTAACAATAACCACTTATATGGCTAATCTTAGATTGTAAATATATTGGAATCTATTTGATCGATTATTCCATTTTAAATCAATGGCTGCCATGCCTAGGCCTTAACAAAAGCATACATGGTGTTGTTGAGGTGTGGCTGTGTATGAAGAGGTGTGTCCAACGTTTGACTATTCAGAATGTGTGAGTAACTCAGTGGCGTCGACTAACAGTGGGCATCCAGAAAGGTGAGCGTATCACCGGTGGCCACAGAGGCACCCAGCAGCCGAGCAGTGATGAGTCCTTTCCTTTCTCGCTGGCGGACAACCCGCACAATGTGGAGACGCTTCAAATACTCATCCAGCTCATCCTTCAACACATCTGGAAGTACAGGATATCCAGCAGCATTAGTTACAGACACATTAGCAATAATGACCAATGCATATTGATACTAAGACAATAAATAACGCGTTATTTTGATAAGTTAGAGCTCCGGACATCTTATGAAAAATCGGATCAAATAATATACGAGTGAACTCTGGATATAGTCATTTATATAGTACACGGTTATTATAGTATAAAATATGCTTGATTTCTCCGCCGCCCTCAGCATGGAAGGTAACACTCGAATAGAGCAAGAAGAGAGAAAGCCGTCTGCCTTCCATCCTCAACATGGCTGGCTGTCAAGTCTGTCTGACCAGTTCCTGGACTACAGAGCTATAGGGAATTGTTGAACTGCAGGGCTCTCATGGTGGCCTGCTCAGAATAACGTTTAGAGTGTCAGATGGACTGCATTCCCTGAAACCCCTCTCCTCGCCAGCATTTGTTTCCCCCTGCCTGGGACCTGTTTACAACAGCTAACTCTGACTCATTTCTAAGCACAACCACTGCTAACCCCTCTTAGGAAAGTATTCACTAGCAGCCCCTTGCTTCCTGTTGTAACCCTCTTCATGAGTCACAGAGCTGGAGCTCCACTCTGCAGATTTCGTGGCACACCGAAGGGCTGCCCACTCAACAGGCTGCCTGAAATCAAATCCAAAAGAGAGCAGGGTGGTCCCGGCGGGCCCTGCCGAGCCTTACCGTCCACGCTGGCGTCGTCCACTAGGATGATCTCCTTGAGCAGAATGGCAGGGGAGGTGTGGAGGACACTGTATACTGTCCTCAGCAGAGTGCTCCACGCTTCATTGTGAAACACAATTATCACACTGGTGGTCGGCAAGGGGGGGCATCGTTTGAATGTTTGCTCAATACATCTGCAGAAAGAAAGAAAGAGAGCACAAAGATCTAGTGTCCTTTATAGTTCCTGAGTGACACAACAGTCTAGTTATTACATTTGCACGCTCTCCCCTGTGGGGTGTCCATTTCAGCTGTGACACTGCCTTTGAAATATCAGCCATATCAGATTGGGAGAGACTTTGCAAATTATCCCAATAAAAAAGTCAGGACATGGATAGACTTGTGTAATTAGCCAAACATAACTCAGCTTCTTCCTGAACTGGCCACAAACAAACAATGTTTCAGTCAGACAAATCATCCCTGTGGTTTTTGTGTGAATTTTCTCCAATTGCTAAAAGCAAATATTAAGGATTTGTTTGGGTTAGACAGCCATGTTTGCATTAAACGATGTATAGCACACCACCCTCTGTGGTTTTTCAATATGTGACTGTGGTTGTATTTTGGGCCAAAAAGACAATCCATGGAAACCATAGGGAAACTAATTCCTCTACAGCGCCAAAGAAACGACATTTACCACCACTAGGTGGTGCAATTCTATTAATCAAGTGATGTTTCTAAATTAAGATAATTTTGAGAAGGAATTCAACATGATTTGCTCCCACTATGTTCACTAACACCACGATCCTCTTGTTCAAACTTGTTCATTTTGATCGAGGAATGCGGTAAACACAAGGCATTTCTTGGAATGTGAGGCAAACTGTATGGCTTTGGCACAAAGACAAGATGACATACTCTGGTGGTCTAGTATCCGGGCCCAGGTCTCTGCTTAGGGAGATGCGGTCACTGGCATACAGGTTGAAGCAGTGTTTCTCTTCCCCTCTCTCCTTCTCCTTCAGCTCAGCAGGGCTCAGGGAGTCTGTGTGGAAGGGCTTCCCAGAAGCCCCGGGAGCATGGGGGCTCTGAGGCGGGCGCTCCAGGGCCGGCCTGAGCTCAGCAGCAGTGTAGTGGCCCGGCAGACAGGACATGCTCTCTGCGTTGTTATCCTGCTGACGCACAGGGGCTCTGATCTGCATCTTTGGCATGACATCCCTGAAGTTATTGACCGCTCCTATCACCATGCCCAGCACGGCATCCCGTTTGACTGCCATCTCCTTCAGCCATGGCTCCTCCTGTGGGCTTTGGCTTCCCACCTCTCGTTGTATGAAGAACACAAATGTGACAAAAACAAGGGCCACAATCACCAGCTTAAGTGGGTGCAATCGCCTTCGGAGGACTCTGCGAAGAGTTGTCATTCTTCTTGAATGGAGTGAAGGCAGCTTCAAGAGTAACCAAAAATAATTAAGACATTGGGTTTCTAAGAAAAAAGCAGAGTAAATTCTAAAAAACATAAAGTTTGACAGCGAGACATTACTGCTGAGCCCACTTGAAGCACCTTTTTACTTTAAAATCCTTGAACATCAAATTGATGCGTAAATTCATATAGCACCTCCCAATGGAGCTAAAAGCAGAAGACTATTAAACTGCTTCGGCTCATAAATTCATCAAACAACTTCTGCTCTGGATTCCTTTAGAGAAAATGATCACGTACCATGAGTCATATAGATTCAGGTCGGAAAAGCCACTGTAAATCGTTTCTGTAAAGTCCAACGAATGGCATCCTGATTTCACTGGAGACACTTTCTTATTGTTTCGTGAATTCCACAGCAACTGTTCCTCGGGAGAAAAAAGATTTCCAGTCACCACTGTCAAAGTGTCGGGCTACTCCGTCTTTCGCAAAACTTCCGTCTCGTTGGATCCAGGTGCGCTCTCTCAGGTAGAGGGAGGAGACCTGCTGCTGCGCGTGCGCAGAAAGGATCCCTGCGTGTCAAAATCCATGTCTGGAATTCAAATGAGTAAAGCATCAGGACAATCGAATCGACTATCCCCACAAGCAAACCATTGTAGACGATGCCCCCTATTACCCATGTAGCTTGACCTACTGCCTATTTGACTCATGAGATTGCATCTTTGCGTTTGCCAAAATCACAAGTGAATCAAACAGAGTAAAACTAAAGTGGTCTGGGGTCACTTTGTCTAGAGAAGTATTGGAAATGGTGTTCTCTGAGGAGTTCGTCTGATTCAATAATGGTGTCATTTCTTTCAATAATAGGATTTGTTCAGCCAGCCATTCATTGGGACAGTTGCTGGGTTACAAATAGCAGAGGAACGCACTCTTTACCCCTCAGGCTACCGCATCCAATCAGGCTCTCTAGGGGGAAATGCCACTTCTCCCACCTAGTGAGAAACATCATTTTAAGTATTCTATTTGTCGGCCAGTAGTGTATGTAGTCGTGAACGTGAACACTTTAACAGAATTTAAAAATAACAAGCAAAACTGTCAGCTGGATAAATCAAGTCGAGCGTCTTTTCGGATGAATATTGTCAGAAAGGGGGGAAAAAGAGCCCAAAATCCAAAACGCTTTAACTATTCAGTTATTATTGAAGAGTTTGGAAAGCTGACACTCACCTATACTGGACCTGGTGAAGTTTATCCCATCCTCAGGTTTTCCGAGTTACCCATAGCAGATGGTCTTCATCTTCTGGGTAAGACGTGGACTCTGAACCATCCGGAGGCGCCTGCACGCTCTGGTGCCCAGTTTGAGGTCTCTTGTTAAGTGTTGCAACGGAGATCAGACTTGCACAATGACTCCATGAGTAGAGACTGTGTTCCCCAGAACTTCCTATCCATGTCAGGCAAACCAGCTTATTTCGTCCATTATGCGTAAAAGAGGTCAGTGTGTATGGCACATTTTTCCCAATCATGCCTGTGAATGGCTGGCTATGTGGCAAATGTGTTTGCGGGGATATTGTTAGTTAATTGTCAATTCAGATGGTGTAGTCACTCTGCGTGTGTGTTCACACGCTTGGCAGCATGACTGTGTGGAACGTGATGTGTTTAATTCAATCTATAGGAGACAATAATGGGCACAAAACTAAGAGCCACCAACATGTCTTTATAACTTTATTTTCAAATGTAAGCCGAAATAAAACTGTTCAAATAAACACCATTAACTCCAGAACCTCCCCTAAAATATGCAGCGCATCACAAGATAAAACATTTTCAATATTCATGAGGTTTGTAGTATACATGAGATAATAAATCATTTGAAAGCCCTGGTATCATGGTAATTAGTAGATTGGAGGATGCCTGATCAGGAGAGCCAGCTCCGTCACTGGTATGGAGCTGCTGGACTCTCTGGTGGCTGTTGCGGAGAGGAGGACACTTAAAAAGCTTCTGTCCATACGGGACAAGAAGAACCAGCCCCTGCACGCCACACTGGTGGGCCAGAGGAGCACATTTAGACTGATCTCTCCACTAAGGAGGTCATTTCTTCCAATGGCCATCAGACCTTTTAATGCCTCTCCCCTTGGACGCATGGTGGACTTACATATCATTACTCTCAACCTATCAGTACTATGGACTTATCTGTATTTTTGTTTTAACCTGTAATGTTGTGTTGTATCCTCCTTGCACCCTTGATATTTGCACACATTTGCTGTACACAGGGAGCTGCTTGGGCAATGCAATTTCCTTCAGGATAAAGTCTATATCTATCTTAAAAATGTGCTTGTCTTGACTAAATAGAGGAGCACAATTATATGTTTAATGCATTTTACAGACTCTCAGAGCTTTAAATCCCCTCCAATATAGACTGGATTGTGCCACTCTGCAAGATCCCTTGCATCCTTGTAAAGTTTGTTTCTATACGCCTCTCCAAACTCACTACAAATAAACTTTTGGTGTTTGTTTCAAAAAATACATTAAAAAAGCCTCTCAGTGGTGCATACCCCTGGCACCTCGCATTGTTTTCCATCAGGGTTCATATCCTAGATATGCAAAAAGAAGACATGTACATGGCAGTGTGTATTTTCCAGAGAACTAATGCAAATAAATGCACATACACAATAAAGCACTTGACCCAATCTGGTTCACACATTTTATTGCAGAAACAGGAGTTACAATTATTTGATTTGCCAATAAAAATATGTTTACTCCATCTCTCTCTCTCTCACCCATACCCCCCACCCTCCACACACACACACACACACACACACACACACGCCTCCAAATCTAACATCTTAGGGCAGCACGTGCTTTGTCCAAGATGTCCTTTCTCATTCTTGGATAATTTGGATGAGCATCCAAAACCTATGTACAGAAGCAAAGATGATACACACATTAAAAAAAAGATCAAAGCACTGAAATAAACACACAACACCAAAACCTCTCTCACCTTATGACACACATCTATGGCATCAACATGCCTCTTCGCTTTTAAGTAGTTGAAAGCGAGCTTGTATCCTGAAATAAATACAGACATTATGTGTTGTAAATGTATTATTAATCATCAAAATTCTCTGTGTCCTTCTAAATGGAATTGGACATATAATTTTGTCTGACATACCAATGGTTGGGTTAGTCTGATTTCCATATTTCCAAGCCAGTTCATAGTTGAGTGCAGCATCACGGAACGCCTGCTCTTTTTCCATTATGTAGCCCAAATATTCATAAGCTTTACAGCATGACTGGGGGGAAAGTGCAATTATTATCACAAAGTGCCAAAACACTTTACATAAACAAGGGTCACTGTATCATAAACAACTATGAACTGTCTGCCACCATAGGAAATATATATATATATATTACATATATGCATAAATTGTACTACGTTGTAACACACAGATAATATTAAGAGTGACAATATTTTCAGTATTGACCTTGTTATGACGGAGGCATCTCTTTAACAGGTCCCCGGCCATGTCATACTTCCCCGAATGGATGTAGATGTCTGCCAGGAGCAGCCAGCTCTTCTCAAACTCGTCAGCGTCGACGTTGCTCCAGTTCATCTTTGCTATGCGTTTGAGCTGGTTCCTGGCTCGAGGAGTTTGTTTTAGGATCATGTAAGCTGTCGCCATGGCCAATAGTGCCGGCACGTGGTCTTTCTGAATTCAACCAAAGAACTCTAGTTAGGTGCTGTCAGGACATACCTCCACCCACTACCCATACCCATGCCTTTACCCCATACGCACCTTATTGCAGTATATCAAGTTAAATAGGGAACTGTAATGTTTCTTTAACCTCTTAAACCAAATGGGACGACTGAAGCCAAGAGACAGCCTGGAATAATGCAGATCTCCTTTTGTATGTATATATTAGTATATTAGCACACTTAAGGAGTCGGCAACAAAGCATTTCACTGCACATTGTACTTGTATGATGGAGTATGCGACAAATAAACTTTGATTTGATTTGATTTGGTGAGGGTATATTTGCACCGGAGGGTGCGCTGTAACTCATGCGCACCATCTGGAGTTTACTTACCTCATTGTTTGCAATCTCTGTGAAAACATTGAGGGCTTTCTCCACGTTGGCCTTCTGTTTAGTAGCCAGGAAGCAGTAGTTCTCCAATATGCGAAGCTGCAAGTGTCCATTGGGTGTCTGGGGCTTTAACTCCCTCAGCAGCTTCTCTGCTGTTCTCACAGCAAGCTGCTCCGACTCCTGCTTCTCCGTGGAGTTCCTGGGGAGAGACAAAGGTGAAGCACATCAGCATTAGAGGCAAGTCTGTGAACTTTAGGTTTTAGAATACAAGAATATCTATAGGGTCTAATATCTATTTATGAACTGCGATGCTTCAGCTAGTGTGCTGCTACTGTGTATGACACACTGTGTGTTATGTCAACTCACCCGATGTCACAATCTAGATTCTCAAATACTTCTCCTCCCATGGTGTCATTGTCAGGGTTTAGGCAGATTTCAATCATGTTGTACACAGCATGCTGACCCCAATCATTGTCTTTCCGCGCCTTGTTGAAGTGTCGCAGGCCATCATTAGGTTCTCCTGTGTACCTGAACAGCAACTTAAAATCAGGTCACGCTAAACAGATGACACTGTAATCTTGAGGAATCAATCTACTTTAAATTAACGATTTTTACCAAAGATAAAGTCCTTTGCAGTAGTTAAACCCAGGGTCAAACTTAGCCCTGGAGGAATGTTTGTCTGCCATATCAAGAAATCTGGGTACTTCTTCCAGCTTCCCAGCTCTCCTCAACAAGTCAATAAGACGTGACAGTGTTAGGTAGTTGTCTGAAAACAACAGATGTGAAAGTTGTTACACTTTCTGTTTAGAGGAGATCAAATCAGCAGTTCACATTTACATTCACCTCAAGTTTCCTTTGTAAACGAAGAAAGCTCCACTATTTCTGAGGGAAGAGAATGTATTCAAGTCGAAGAGAAACAGGGCCCTGTCACACCTGGTTTCCGCTCCAGAAGTTGTTGAAAGTGGAAAACGGCCTGCTCATAGTCTTGCTTCCTGAACATCAGGTCAGCCATCATCTACGGACAGACATTAAGTGAGAAATTAAAGAGTTCCATAAAGATTATGTTGAAGATTGAGATGGCATACAGAGAGAACAAACCAGTGTTGCATCTTCATTAAACTGGTCATTCTTCAAAATGACACTGCATTGCTCCTGGCAGGCATCCACCTCATCTAGGGTAAGGTACAACCGTGCCAACTCCAACATCACCTAGGAACAGGGGGCACATTCATTTGAATGAACTTAATGTTACAACATTCTTGATGGAACAATGGAAGGTAGATTTCGTTTTTTGTTTGAATTCTATATGTTTCAAGTATAGTGTTGTGCTTTGTTGACATTTAAAGATACACTTCTTCAGCAAAATCAAGCCTGTCGCCTAAATCAAACCATCGACAAGCAAGCCCAACACATTTTACAAACACAGGGATGAGACTCTAAAAGATGCCAGGGCTTGTCAACTACAGCTGCAGTGAGTACACAGGACGTTTTTGATTCAGCTGCACTGACCTTACGATCACTCTCACAATACACAAGAGCTTCTTTGTAGAATTTGACTGCTCTCTCATAGCCCCTCTGACTTGTGTAGTGTTTAGCTATCTCAGCGCAGATCTCAGCAGCAAGCTGCTTCTGCATGGGGACGGCGTCAGGCTGCTCCAACTGCACCCGCTTCAGTACCTTGGCCTGCACATCCCGGGCCTGTACACAGCAGACACACGACCTCATTATGTAATTCATGCAACATTTTGATCCAAAATCTGAACGGATGATATGAGAGTCTCAGAGAACGAGAGCACCGGAACCACTTACACTTTGTAGGGAAAGTAAAGCTTCTTCGTTTTTGTCAACCTTATTTTGGATCTTTGCTAACAGGACCAGATAACGACAGTCATCTGTGAGTGCTGGCAGTTCATTCACTGGGAAGATCAAAAGGAAAAAGGAAAATTACGAGCACAACAAAACAATTAATTCACCATATCAAAACCAAAAAGCTATGTGTTTTCCATTTTTCTAAAACATCTAAACAGTAACAAGACGTTTTGATTTGGTTTACGTATTCACAGTAGTCTGGCTTGAAGATAAACAGCATTTCCTATCATCTTTGCATGGAGATGTTTGCATTTATGCTTCACATATTTGCATCAGCATGTCTGTGCAAAAACCATTATTGTGACTCGGTTACTGTCTCTCTTATTCTGTTACTTTATTGCCAAGTGTGAAGTCAGGGAACCTAGTCCCGGATGTTCACTGTGAATTACTGTGAAGTCTCCTGAAGAGCTCCACTGTACCTGGGTCATGGGCCAGAGCATCACGCAGGACTCTCTCACACCGCTCATACTGCTTCATCTTCATCAGCAGCTCAGCCAGGTCATAGCGCAGGAAGTTCTGCTGCTCAGTCTTCAGGGCAGCTTCATAGTAATTTATTGCCTGTGTAACAACAGCTCTGTGTCAACACTGGTTTCTGTTCTGTTTATCTTGGACTGAGTGCACTGTACTAACCTTGACGTAGTTATGAGTCTTGACGAGGGCTTTCCCAATCTTGCTGGCTAAAGCGCCGTCTTTGGGGTTTTTCTTCAGAGCCTGCTCGTAAACCTCAATGGCTTTCTCTGGCTGAGGATAAACACACGCGTAAGTGATGTGGCTCTACGTTTCCGTGCATGGAGATGATATCACAGTCTGCTGTTGATTTGCCGTTTTTCTAAATATTATCTGAGGACTCGAATACATTTCGTCATATTGTGAACACACGGCAAACACCTTAAAAGCCATTCTAAGTTAGCCAACATCTAAACAAAACCTGTTGTTTTGGGATAAATAAACAGTGACTTATAAAATAGCTTGTATCTCATCTACTTACTTCTTGAATGGTCATGTAAGCATCACCTAGTAAGAGATATGTGTGAGGGCTGGGCAGCTTCTCTACCATTTCTCTGGGGAAAAGATAGAGATATCACATTAGAGCTCAGTTATGGTGTAGTACTTCATTATACAGAGACACATGTCTATGTGTCTCTGTTCTGAGGTTCATTAATGCTTAATTACTTCTTACGCTCTCAGATATAGATGTGCTTTTTGGGTTTGTTTGGTTCCAGATTTGCCGCTCACCTGTAACAGCTAGCGTACAGACGTTTCTCTTTTCTGTGGTTGAGATATATGTCTGCCATTTTCTCCTTGGCTTGGATGTAGTAGGGCAGCTCAGGGGTAATGTTCCTGAGCATACTCAGCGCTAGCTCTGTGTCGCCACGCAGCAGGGCCAGGTCAGCATTGGCAATGGTGACACGCAGCTCCTCAGGGGTGCCCGAGAACTCGTTGATGGCGTCCTGCATCACCTTGGCTGCTTCATGCTAAAATATTAAATCCATTCATAAACGTATACTTTCCCCTTCAAGGCCAGTCGTATGTGGAAACACGAATAGCACTACTGGGATGAAAATCTTTAACAATACTCATTGTAAAGTAAAAAACAATAGTATATATAAAGCATGTTTTTTCCAGTGTACAATATCTTGTGTTTTAAATTATGTACCAGCCCTCTTACTTTAAAACTCACTGTTTTACCTGTTCTCCATTGAGCCAGAGGGCCTCAGCTAACTCCAAGAAGACAGAGACACAGTCAGCAGGGCTCAGCTCAATCTTCTTGTTCTTGGACTTGGATGAGGATCCAGCCCTGTGGACCCCCGGGAGACTCATGGCCATCTGCAAGGTATGGATGGCCCCCGCCAGCTCACCCATTTTCTTCTGGGCCTGAGCCTTGATCAGGTGGTACATGGGGTGTTCTCGAACCTGGAATGGACAACACATCATAATCCATTTGGAAGTCCAATCAATACAGAGAGGATTCCTGAGAAAGACAGTTACCCAACATCAATATTGTCCAGGTCTTTTACATAATTCTGTTGTTGAGTTCCCTGATTCCAGCCAGTAATAACACTCACCATTAAAGTGGCTGATTTGCTGCCTTGGTTAAAATAAGAGCCTGAATACACATAGGATGATATGATTAGACTGCTGATACTATTGTCTGGATTTAGATTTTACCTCAAAGTTATGGCTGAGGCAGAGTTCAAGAGACTGGGAACACAGTTTAAAGTTCCCCTGCAACAGGTGGATCTGTGCCATTAGCAGATGAGCGTCTGCATGAGCAGGACACTGGTCCAGGCAATGATGTAGACTGCTCTGCGCAGCTTCAACATCACCTGAATAAAGACAGCAGCAATACAGTTAAAAATACCATCTATAGAAAAAAAAAAAAAACAATACACATTTTCTAACACTTTAATGCAATGCTCACCAGACTGGAATCTGACTTTGGCTGACAGAAAGACCCCTTGAAGGAGACCTGGCACAATCTTGACCACAGTATCCAACACAGAGGCACAGTGCTGGAGCTGAGGAGGAGGAGGCTGGCCCTGGGCTGGAGGCTGGAGCACAGACAGTAACAGTGGTTATCTACTGCAGAGGTTCTCAAACCTTTTCATGGTGAGTCTCACTACAAGAGTCTGAACTGATTTCTTGACAGAAAAGAGGCAAGATCAATACATTGCTGACAATAACTAATTCAAATTAGTTTTCGTCAGTCAACAATTAAAAAATTATATTGTTCAGCTCTAGGCCTGGAATTTAGATAGACATTTTAAGACTTTTTAAGGACCTGCGGACTCCCTGTCATCAATGAGTCTCCTAGTCGTACCTTAGCAGGACAAAGTGCTAGGTACTCTTTGACGATCTCCAGCAGGAAGTCAGGGTTGAGCTTCTCAAAGTACTCCACTCCCAGAGGTAGACCCTGCAGCGTGGAGAAGTGCGTGTCCACTGCATCGTTCAGCAGGTTGGTCACCTCTTCCTGGGGCCGGCGCTTCTTCACCGCCAGCACAGCACGCAGGTATAGTAGCTCCTATTAGGGTAAAAGGGAAAGTCATAATACTGAAGACCTACAGGACCAGCTGTTGCTCATCCTGCTGGATGCTCCTACTTAGTGCTAGACAAACAGTTTTTCAAAGTAAAGTAAACGATTCTGAACCATGGTAACCCATGAGTCTTAAGCCTCTACCTCTAGGAAACTCCTAATAGAGTAACGGACATTTCATGTCGTCATTTGGTGGCGTTTGATGATTTTAGGATGAGTTAGGATTCAAAAGCAGCATTTAAATATAGACCTCACCCCTGATTTTCCAATAGATTGTTGGATCTCTGTGAGGAATTCCAACTGCTGCTCCGCATCTTCTAAGTGGCCCTCTATCAGCTGACAACGAATAATACCTATGCGAGAGTGGGATTTTGTAAAACATGAAATCTTCAGAAATGACAAAACATACAGAATGTCAAGTAGAGAATGGATTAATCATTGGAACATGTTCAGGTACCTGTCAAAGCAGAAACACTAGTCTCATCCAAAGTCATGGCAGTCTTGTACCACTTCATGGCCTCCTTGATTCTGCCCTGAAGCACCATCTGGTAGCCTATCTCTGTGGCCAGATCTGAGTCCCCTGATGCCAGAGAGAAGGCTCTCTCCACCATTCTGTGGGTCTGCTCAATCACCTTCTCATTTCGTCCACACTATAAGGAAACAAATAGACATGACAGTAAAGGCCAAATGCTGAAATGTCATAGAAGTTGAAGACCTCTTCTGAAGTGAAGCGTCTTAAAAAAGTGAATAGTGAAAAGCATCTTACAACACGGGTGAAGGCTAGAGACATCCTGTAGAAAAGCTCAGGGTTGTGAGGCTCTAGAATGTCCAAGCTGCTGATGAGGTTTGAAAGCTGCTTTACTGACTGGTGAGGGGGATATAAAAACAATTTCCCATACATTGATCAGCACTTTGCCACTCCTACATCATAAATTACAGTATTTACCATTTCATTCAGATTCCTGCTGACTTGCCACTACAAGAGTTCAAGGTGTGAGGATGTGATGATGGATGAATTTTACCTCAGTAATATCTCCATCTGTACATAACGAATGTAGAGCTAGCATCCTCAGAGCCTCCAGGTTATTTTTATCCCTCTGTAAAAGCCTGAAATATGACACATAAAGTCCAGTAAATGAACACCATCTCCTACAATACATCTAAAGAAGGTTAGATTTCTTTGATTGATGGTAATAGAATATCTGAGGTACTGTATTGAGAGACAAATTAGATTAAAACTAAGGAGGGAATAACGCACATTGGGCATCCATTTAAGAATGGTCGAGGCCAGCAAAGGATGTATACTGTGCACTGCACCCCCACCCACCCCCACCTCACAACACTAGTGCTCAGCAGGACACCACAGTGGCTCTGGACTTGGCTCAACGCCTTTAGGATTTGGCTGCACCTGAGTGATCACTCTTCCTCCTGTTCATAGAACCTGAAGCAGTGAATCCTGGGAAATGTGTGTGACTCTAGCGCTTCAGCTCAAAGGCCTTTTTATGCTGCCTGGCACTGGCCAAGGTCCAGAGGGGCGAGCAAGCAGGAACAATGGCTTAGTCAGTATGCACTGGTTTGAGGCATCACGCTAGTTTTTCATTTGCACTTGAATGCCGAGCCATTTGCAAAGGCTGACTGTGTCTTTCCTTACATCGCTGCCGCTGATTACAAACGCTTTTGTGGTTTCTGATCTCACCAAAGAAATAAATGATACCTCCTTTTTAAGATGTAGGATTTTCTGAGTCTGGGGAAGAAAGTTCAGGTGAACTTGTAGTGAGAAAGATGTGACAGTGCATGACAGAACCCCTGACCCTTGTGTATGTGTATGATTCGATAGTAGCCTCCAAACCACCTAGTCAGTTACCTCTGTGCTGCATCTATGGTTTGCTCCCAGTCTTGCAGGCTGAGTAACAGCTTCATCTTCTTGATTAGGGCAGGCAAGAACCCAGGGAAGCTAACAATGACTTGGTTAACCATCTCCAATGCTCCAGAGTAATTCTGACGATATTCATAATATTGTGCCTGGGACAGACAAAACGTCACTTAGCGTGTATCATATGCACAGTGCAAGTGACCAGCATTAATGAAAGCCTGTTACTATTCAACTGAATGAAACAACAGGAGTAAAGGTAAGTCTTTATCAGAAACAACTAAACAAGCAATTTCAAAGACATTGTTATAAAGTTATAGAGGAATAAAGCAAGACATTTCACATGGTGAATGGAATAGCTGGAGTAAACTGTAAAAATACAGCAATCACAGTGATCGCAAGGGACACATTAAATCCAGTTCTTAGTCAATTAGCACCGAGACACAGTAAGTACTAGGGTTGTCAAAAGTATCGATACTATCGAAGTATCGAGATACCATATTTTTTGTATAGAAAATATTAAGTATCTTAAAAGTATCGAAAAGTATCGTAAGTAGCTATTTAACCTATCAGAAGTCATAAATGCTCTTATAAACTCTAAACTGACTATATAGCTATGTGACAGGGCAGCTGTCTGCTCGCTTGCCCCCAGCTAGGAATCGAGCGTTGGAATATGACGTTATTGATAACAACCTATAGTGCGGAACTGTGTAAGCTGCATCGCATCTATGACACTGTGTGTCCTGGTTCTAATGCAAACAACCTTTCCTTTTCTGCATCGGATGCACTGTGATTCAAAAGTTGTTTATTAAAACAACATTCTCCTACACTGAACAAAAATATAAACGCAACACTTTTGTTTTTGCTCCATCTAAGATCTAAGACTTTTTTTATGTACACAAAAGGCCTATTTCTCTCAAATTTTGTTCACAAATTGGTTTAAATCTGTGTTAGTGAGCACTTCTCCTTTGCCGAGATAATCCATCTA
>OMLI01058861.1:4698-20554 GCA_900302605.1 Rondeletia loricata
GGACAGAGACAAGTGTGTGTGTGTGTGTGTGTGTGTGTGTGTGTGTGTGTGTGTGTGTGTGTGTGTGTGTGTGTGTGTGTGTGTGTGTGTAAATATGCAATTGTTTAGTTTGAATAAATTAATAATAAATCATTAAATCATTTTGTATCTATTCAGTTTATTGCAGTATCTGATTGAATCCCGTTTAAACAGGCAAGAGGAAGAGGGTAGAGTGATGAAAGCCATTCGCTGTGGTGATGATTCATGTTTCATGTGACTTGTTAAGAGTACTTTTCATTCAGCTCTTATGTAAGTCCGTTTGGGAAAGAATACCACAGATTGCATTGCAGAATCTGTAACAACAATATGATATTTTATTCTATGATCTTGCAACATCCCCGACATCAGTCTTGTCTGATATTTAGGCCTAAAAATCTGATTCAATCCCCTTTGAAGAGGCAGGTGGAGGAGGACAAAGAGTGCGTCACTGATTGACCACAGCTGCATGGTTTGCATCTAATCAAGCCATGTGATCAGCTGGGTCAGTGTCGATTGAGAAAGGGCTCAGTTTGGAAACGCACTTTAAGCTGCCTGCGGTCGAGTCACAAGTTGTGCGCCAAGCGATTAGTCAGCAAGACGCAGTAGAATGGGTTGAGAAAGGAGTATTTTGAGAGAAAGAGGAGTATTTTGAGAGAAAGGAGTATTTTATCGCTCATGTTGGCAGATTCAAGGCAACCGACGATGGCAGCCGTATCGCGCGCCGTGGCCGCGGTCGGCTCCTTCGTTGCTGGTATTTTGAATTTTTTCACTGATATGTTTCTGACACCACCGCTGAAAGCCACTCTCCAACATTTAGAGGAGACTGACCTTAAAACTTTGAAAGGAGGTAAGACAATACAAGTGCACATTTTCTAGCCCTGACTTAGCTATTTCACAATTCAGAAATCGGCACTAATGTCTTTAATGCAGCTGATCATTGTTTTTCATTTTTGTTACAATCGTTTTACTATTGAGTTCCATATTGGATCTTGAAAAGAGCTATGAAATTATTGCTTTGATGGAATGCTTCATTTCTGTCCTGCGTTCAGTCTATTGCCTAATTCCCCTTTCACCTCATTTCTTCACCCAGAACAAAATACTTTCAGAGCCAAATCTCTATGGGACAAGTCTGGGGCTGTAATCATGGCCGTAAGGCGGCCTGGATGATTTTTGTGCAGAGAGGTAATGTGTTAAGATCCTGTCCCATCAGTGTGATAATGTTTTACCCTATTTGTTATGTCCTGTACCTGAGCTGGATCCAGGTGCAAGAGTGTCAAATGTGGTTCCCCCAGGAGAAGTACCACATTGAATAATGCCTTCATCAGCAATCACTAATATTCTTATTAGGACTCACTGTGTGTCTGGTGGTACTAAATAGTGAGTTTAGTGACCTTATCCTACTTAAAGGTATTTTTAAATCCCCTACGCTATCGCTGTAATAGTGTAGAATATTCCTTTAGGGAGTTATAGTTTTGGTGTAATATCCTTATAAAATGTACAACAGGAGTAATATAGTTATTTTTCGTCAGGGTATTGCAGTACTATAGTTATATGGCAGTGAACAAAACACTTAAGTTTTCATCATTTTATTTTATTTTTTCAATGATCATTGGCTGCAGGAGGCCGCAGAGCTGTCCTCTCTGAAACCCCAGCTGGATGAGCTTGGGGTCCCTCTGTACGCCGTGGTGAAGGAGGATGTCGGCACAGAGATCCAGAACTTCAGACCCTACTTCAGTGGGGAGGTCTTCTTGGATGAAAAGGTGCAGCTTATTTCCATAATGAATCGGTATATTGTCTGGTCAGCTTTCCCTGCTACAGTGGTCCTCTTTTATACCAGGACCACTGATCATTCTGCCAGTCATGGTAATTAGGGACTGAGCCAGATCCAGCACCAATACTTTGTGAATATACTGAAGTCATTCAAGATCTATGGGAATCAATTTAGGCCTTACTGAAACATTGAAGCCCTCTTGTTTGTCTGCTTGCAGAGACGTTTTTATGGCCCTCGTGAGCGGAAGATGGGTCTTCTAGCGTTCCTCCGTGTGGGGGTGTGGATGAATGGCCTGAGGGCGTTCAAGAACGGCTTCATGGGAAATGTTTTCGGGGAGGGCTTTGTCCTCGGTGGGGTGTTCGTCATTGGACCAGGACAGCAGGTAAAACTTCCAACAGTCGGTCACAGATATGATCCAACAACAATCATCACACAATCGATGACATAATGATGAAATGTTTTACTAGTGATACCTTTACTAATTATAGAAGAGGCAAGCCAGCACACAGAGCTCCATTCATACACCCGGTTGTTAAAGGGAAACCAAACAGACTTACTTCTCAGCATGCTATTGCAATCTGCTATTGGCTGATCTTGGTTGTTATTGGCTGATCCATGTCAAACCATGACAAAACCGGTAAGCTACATCACAGGTAACCAAGATCAACCAATAGCAAGCAAACCCCAGAGAACGGGTGTGAAGTCATTGCATTCAGTACGTTTAGGTGGAGAGAGTGATGGTGATAGGGAAAGCAAAGTAATGGCAAGATGGTTTTTCCAGTTGAGAAATGGCGTCGCTTACTCAAAACACAACACATCTTGTGGCTGCATTGCATTATGGACTATTGAGGCTACTGTCAGTGGAGAAATTGGTATCTCTGCCTCTTTTATGACGAATTTCTCTGATTGTTGAGCGTTAGTGCAAAATGGTCTGGAAAGAAGCGCTTGCTCTTCGATTCTGAGGGACTGACACCAAAACCTGACGTTTACCGTTGATGCTTTAGAATTTAGATAGTTTTTAAAAATTATGCTATTAGTGTTTTAGGGTGGATTTTTATGATATAACTTTCTGGCTTTCCTCTTTGATGACTTAACCACGTCAAGTGCCTCACCTTGAAATGCAAAAAAGTCTTTACTATGTCTCATTGCACCCACTGTGTTCTCTTCCAGGGAATACTGTTGGAGCACAGAGAGATTGAGTTTGGGGATAAGGTCAACATTCTGGACGTCATCCGAGCTGCCAGGAGAATACAACAGGAACTTGTGCCTCTGGAGTAGAAATAACACTATGATATTACCACTATCAGATAAAAATGTAATATCCTTAAATCCTGTTCTTAAGCAATAACACTGATATTACCACTATCAGATAAAAATGTCATATCCTTAAATCCTGTTCTTAAGCAATAACACTATGATATTACCACTATCAGATAAAAATGTCATATCCTTCAATCCTGTTCTTAAGCAGTTAAACGGAATGACAATTACACGTCTATGAAATTGCAGAGAAAGTTTAGAATGTAGGCCTTTCTATTGGACAATAAGGTCCTGACCCTTACTCCGCACATTAAGGAACATACAAATTATCTAAGTTCGATTTGAAAAACGCCTAAATTGGAGTTTAGAGGTTTTCATGTGAAAGCTTATGTAATCTGAGAAGGATATAAAACAAAGTTTACTCACGTCCTGAAAAGTGTACAGAGGACTTTTGAGTTTGTTGGTGCAGTGGTCTCATTGGAGTTCTGGGAAACCTGGCCTTGGGGGTATGAATGTGTTGTAAGGGACTCGAGTGTGTTAATGATGGTCTGTTTCTAAACTCTATAGAGGGAGCAAGCCTGATGTCTAACACTCTGTTTCCCTTATTGCTCTCTTGCAGCTATGTTATCTCTGGAGCCAAGAGACCATGACCTCTGAACAATAAAAATGTCTTATGTGCTGTACTTCTGGGTTTTATTTTTATTATTCAATGCTTAAAATAAGGAGTTACTGGAGCCAACTTGTTCTAAAACAAACATCATCTTATGAGGTCAATCTGGTTTCCTGCAGATGTTTCCATCATATTTAATGTTTGGGAACTGGGATTGGCCAAACTCTTCCCCCATACAAATCCTAGTCACTTTTGGTGCCCTCCCACTCTACATGACATTTCACTAAGTGGTGACCAGAAAGTTGAAGTTGTTCGTATAGTAGGTGTAAGCTGAAGCTCGGAGGAATAGATTAGACCTTATTGGACCCTTGTTCGGCGATTTGAAACGTCTACAGCAGTAAGTTGGTATTATTCATTTAACTTTTTGTTAAATTGTTTCATAATACAATCTAATTCAAGTAAATTCAGAGCCTCTGATGAGGGGCTTTAAGTGTGACAGGTACTTTTGGCAAAGATGTTTATTTATGTTACCTTATACATTCTGGGGCTCTGAAGTCAGGAAGAAGAAACCATGCCAGCTGCGTGTCACTACTAACTAGCTTTGTGTCAGCTTGGTATCAAGTCTGTGCTTAATTAATGGACAATACTTAAATGTAATCTCTCATGCTCTAATCCAGTTTATTACACTGCATGTTTGCCTGTACTCTTACATGAGGTACTGAGGAAAGAGATGAGAAAATATGCTGTTTTTGTGGAGGTGAAGGGCAGCTATGGCTGATAAACAAACTTGGTTGCCCATACTAAGGGTGTGGTCCTTAAAAACTGCCAGGGTTGGTGTTATTGAGTAGGCCACAGAACCTTATCAAACAATCCAGTGACGACCTCTGAAACAACTGAACGGTTTAAAGTGCAACAAAATAGTTTTTTATCAAGGGAGCTTAGTCGTGTTCTGCATGTTTAGATAGTGTTGCCTTGAATTATTCTGAGCGAAAAGCCCTAAGATCTTCCTCAGTAGAGGCTTTGCAGAGAGAAATCATAGCTCTGCTGAAACAGGAAAACACAAGATACACATGCACAGGGAGAAGAGGTTTTGGTGAGATTCACTCCTATAGGCCAACAGGAAGGTGTGACACTACAGAGCACAACTTATAATTTAGTTTAAACAATTTACACAATAATAATACTCAACTTTAATCAATAATGTTGAATATGAATCATCAATTGCTTCACCCTTTTGTGATTAACCAAATAAGTGTTCTATGCAGCTACCTTTTCTGCAACTAATGAATATTAATATTCCTTGTTCTTTTTAGTGCTTTCCTCCATCCTGGAGGGGGAGCTGTTCACTGTGTGCTATCTGGGTCTGGTAGTTGTGGCTACAGTGATGGTTGCCCTGGCTCTAGCCAACACTGACTTATTCCTGACCAAGTCAGTCCTGGCTTCTCTGGAACAGCTGGACAACACAGACCTCAATAAAACAACAGGAGGTGAAAATAAGTTTTTCCAAAGAAGAAAGTTTACACTGCTTACGGCTGATAAGAGTGGTGGTTGTTGAGGAAATACATTGGCTGTGAATCTTAAAGGGCTTTTTAAATTTTGAATATCTAATGAAGACTGTTATTCTCAGTAGGGATTCTTGTTTTCGGATTTAAATGTAGCTCTGACTACCCAACGCCACCAAAGAGGGATGCAAACTGCTGTTGATGAGAACCACTGACTACTACCTGAAGTCGTATTCAATTCATATGGGTTGTGTGATTCTGTAGATGTGAAGACAGTGAAAGGCCGAACTCTGTGGGAGAGGAATGGAGCAGTGGTTTTAGTTTAGCCTTGTGCAGAGAGGTACTCTGTCTGTCTGTGTGTACATGTGTCTGTGTGTGTGTGAGAGAGAAAGTACATATACATACTTAGAACTTAAAGACATATTCAATATTTCCCACTGGAGCTGCCAAGACTAAAATAGTGTGCACTTTTATTTGTAAGTTAGGTGCTTTGGAGTAAACCATCCACCACATGGCATATATATCACTATGTTGTATTGGTTGTCTCAGTAGAGACCCTGTTGTTAGTGCAAATTGTTAAATGTAATCCCCCTTGTTGACTGTTGATTTTTATTGATTATATAAACTAACAATTTTACTCTTCCCCCATGCCCACCATGTTTGTTAAAGGTGCTACATGTAGCATTTTAACATCAATAAATTGTTAGTATCATTACCGTAAACAAACGAGACCATCACCAAGAGGAATAGCAGCCTCTACCGGCCTTGACACTGCATTTTACATTGTGTGCCACCATGTCAGATTTCACGGGATAGCTGCTTAATTGATTTACAGCACAAAGGGATGTTGCTTTATGGCACAAAACAGTTCAAACTAAAGCTGTCAGGGTTTCTCGCAATGGTGAAAGGCCTATGGAAAAATAATCTCCAACAACCTCTTCAGTAAAGCAAGGAGAAAACCACGGTCTCATTTGTTTAAGGTAATTATACCAAGGTATCACGATTCATTTGACAATGATACGTGTTTAAAAATGCTACACGTAGCACCTTTGAATATTAGCAAATCAGCCACTGTTTGTGTCCATTCCCTCTTCCTACAGGAGGCCGCAGAGCTGTCCTCTCTGAAACCCCAGCTGGATGAGCTTGGGGTCCCTCTGTACGCCGTGGT
This sequence comes from Rondeletia loricata, assembly GCA_900302605.1. NCBI lineage: Eukaryota > Metazoa > Chordata > Actinopteri > Beryciformes > Rondeletiidae > Rondeletia > Rondeletia loricata. The sequence continues at coordinate 11,028 of OMLI01058861.1, forward strand.
GAAGGAGGACATCGGCACAGAGATCCAGAACTTCAGACCCTACTTCAAGGGGGACATCTTTGTGGATCGCAGGGTATTTTTTATTCAGGGTGTGACTAGCACTCATTGCCTGCGACGGGAGAAAAGTATATTTTAAATTATCTTCTTTCTTTCCTTATTTCCTTCTTTTCCTTCCTTCCTTCTTTCCTTCCTTCCTGGCATTTCATAATTTGCAGCAATATTTCTATGGGCCTAAGCAGAGGAGAATGGGTCTGGGTCTCGGCCTTGATCGTCTGAGCGTGCTGCGTAACTTGGTCCTTTCTCAGAAGAAGGGTTACCAGGGTAACAAAAATGGAGAGGGTTTCATTCTTGGTGGCTTGTATGTGATTGGTGCAGGGAAACAGGTAATTCATAAATCTAGCTTATACTTTGTATTTGCTCACTTTCTATATATTTTTCATGATTCACACAATTCATATATTTTGTGATATTCATCAAACTTTGTTCGTCTCAGAGTCAGAATTTTTTTTTCTGTACTGTCTTTCATTATGTGAACTAGCATTGATGATTGCTTCTTTCTTACTCAGGGTATTCTACTGGAGTGCAGGGAGAAGGAGTTTGGCTGACCTTACTTCCATCCTGGAAGCAGCAAATAAGATTGTTAAAAGCCAATAGATTAGTCAGAATATCTTAGAGGCAGAAGTGAAGCTAAGGCTACAGAGTATTACATGGTAACTGGGCATTTCATTAGTGAAGCTTTTTAGATATTTGCACTTTTAATTGTTACAAGTGAGGAAACATTATGTTTATCACATGAAATGCCTCCTTGTAATCTGCAATTGCGTCTGAACGTTCAGCTGTATCAGTGATCAGATGGGACTATATTTTGTTTGTTGTTTTGTTGTGTTGTTAGTGTGTTCATGATAGTCTGTGTCTAAACTACTGAGGAGGCAGACCTGATGCTTAACACCTACTCAAACCACAGCGTTAATAATGAAAGAAGATGTACTGTGAATAATAACTGCTGTTAATAAAGTGGATTTTAATGAAACAGTCATTCATGTAAAGTCATGGATGTTAGTTGCATTTGAAGGCTTTCTGTAAACATTTACGCTTAAAGTAATAAAGTAGTAAAATTTAGCATTAATTCTTGCAATATTTTTGCGTCAAGTATCTGACAGGAATGACTCATTTTCTATTGTAATATACAGAAAATTCACCCATGCTGAGGAATGATTGGCACAATTAGCACCCACTCAAACTGTTTCAATTGACATCAATCCAGCCAATCGGCGTGGCGTGAGGGCGGACCTTAGCTAGTGACAGAAATGTCCCAGTAGAGTCGGGTCATTTTGCACAACATGGACTCAGGTAGGCTTTACTACCCAACTTGATTTAGTAAGTTTACAGAATATGGTCTTTCTTTAAAGAATACGATTTTCTATCGAGGCCACATGTTATCACTTTGCTGTCCTCTTCCATATCTGTTGTCTGACAGCATTAAACAAGCTGTTCAAAGAGCTGCCCAATATTGCCTACAGTTGTCTCGGTTTGAAAGTTAAAGTGTGTGTGACCTGTTAAGTATTTTATTTGTTATCGTAGGCACGAATATCTCTGATTGGCACTGACATTGTACAACAAAGGCTACACTTGTTGCCCCAGACGATACAAAAGATTCTGCGTGAAACCGAAACTGCGCATGCAGAGTAATGTGAAAACGGGTAAAATAGAGCTGCGTATTAAATTAAGGCGCAAGTAAACTGAATGAATGTGGACCTCGGCCTCGATAATGTTTTTCTGCAAATGAGAATTCGTCAGTCGATGTTATCTCAGTTGTACAAGCTTTCTGCGTCGCTGTCCAGGGTCCTGAAACCCCAAGACGCATGGGGGGAACCCCAAGGTGACGACACGAGGGCACAATGTTGTCACGGGTTAAGATTAGTAACAGGTATCCATGGCATCGGAACCATGTGACACCCTGACTGTAAGTGGGTCAGGTAGTGGAAAGTCTGTGCTAAGAAAAACCTATTAAATCCTATTTCACAACCTACCTACAGTAACAGACACATTTAGTAACCTTTCTACTAATACCCTTGATTGTGAATGGCTTTGCAAAGAATTTAGAATAGTAGATCTGCACCCGTGTTAAAGCATCGCTATATTGTTTTACTTGATGTGCCTTACACTGGGATATGTTTATTTTCCTCTGAGATCTAGACAGGTGATTGAGATGCAACATGGGCAGGAATGGACCAAAGTGTGACTCCAAAGAGGCAGAGAGTCAGCCATCATGTCACAAAGCAATCTGCACTGGTGAGTTAGATTATCCTGCCATTTTCAGCTAAAGACACAAGAGTACAAACTGCTTCAAAATACAGGATTTCTACAGATAATTACGATGTATGTGCTTTTTGATTGCCATTGTGATTACTCACTTTTGTCCACTTTTGCCAGCTGAGAAGTAGCCCTTCCTTCTGCTATATGCTACTGTAGGCTCCTCCATCCGGCGTTGAGCCCCTGGTGGAGTGTGTCTGAAAGGGGACCCTGCCAGCGGCCATGGCTCACTCGTCAGACCCGTCCCGCAGGGAGAAGACCCCAGGGACCCAGGGGTCACACACGGCTGCACGCAACCTCTTACGGAAGAAGGAGCAGCGCCGGCGCGGAATCCGATCCTCCTCACCCATGGGCAGGGTCATCCTCATCAACTCTCCCGTGGATGGTAAGAAGTAACAGTTTAGAGCTGGACCAGGTTAGGTAAAGAAGAAGGTACAGCCAAGTTGAGACAAATTAAGCAGGGTGCTCTGATATCATACATCAATACTGCTCTATACTGACCATTTGTTATAAACTGTCAAATATAGTAGAGAATCAAATTCATCAGCATTTGTAGTATCCACATCCAAGGAGGCAATTGTCTTTCCTTCAGTAAGGTGGAAGAATAAGATGCAAATTTGAGTGACATCACTTGGTAATTATGGCACAGGAATTTCCCCCCGAGATAAGCAACCTTTTATGCCATATCGTCTGACACACAAACCATGTGACCTTATTAGATACGTTTAAACTGAATGGTTGTCTTGTCAGGTGGAGATGACAGTGAGGACATCCATACGATCACAGTGGATAAGAGTGTGGATGGAAGGCTGGGCTTCAGCGTGCGTGGAGGCTCAGAGCACGGCCTTAGTATCTTTGTCAGTAAGGTGGAGGATGACAGTACAGCAGGTAAGCGCTTTATAAGGCAATGTCATGATATCTTTTTAACCTCATTACTATCTAAAATACTACTATGTGGAAATAATGCGATATGGCCACTGATTTGATGCTATGATATGAAATGTGATCACTGTGCAACTTTGATTAATGTTGCGAAAATACCGGAGACACTTATTGTATGTTGCTAACTGATGATGACCTGTATATGTGTCTGTGTGTGTGTGTGTGTGTGTGTGTGTGTATATTTGAATGCTTTTGTGTGTGTATGTGTGCGTATTTCCATATTTCTATGTTTCTCTGTGTGTGTGTGTGTGCTTACAGAGCAAGCAGGCCTGTTTGTGGGTGATAAACTGGTGGAGGTGAATGGCATCAGCCTGGAGAGCATCACCATGAGCAGTGCTGTTAAGGTCCTGACGGGGAACAACAGGCTGAGGATGGTGGTGAGACGTGTTGGCAAGGTCCCCGGCATCCGCTACTCTAAGGAGAAGACGACCTGGTGAGACAGAACAAGCCTTATTGAAATTAGTTGAGTTGTATCACAAACAGATTTGAATTCATCTGATAAACTGTGTTTTTGTGTTCATACTTCTATTCTGCTCCGTTCCACCATTGTACCCGTCATTCTTAACTTTTTTTCTGCAGTGTTCATGAATACTACGTCTTCCTGTGTAAGAAATGGAAACACATGCAGAATTGTATACATTCAAATTATAGGAATACAATCAGAATAGACTTTAACTTCCTATTCTCTCTACCGTTTTGGAGGCAAACTAATCCAAAAGCAACTGAATATGATCCACATTTCATTAGAGAATTGGAATAATCCCACTACATCACCATTTACAGTTTTAACATGATCAGTAATCTGCGCTGTGCGTTTTTCAGGGTGGACCTGATACACAGACGCATGGTGGTGGAGGAGAGCGGGCGGACACCCTCGGACACCAGCTCAGACAGTGCCCTCCAAAGGATCGTCCACCTCTACACCACCTCAGATGACTACTGCCTGGGCTTCAACATCCGCGGGGGCAAGGAGTTTGGTCTGGGCATCTATGTCTCCAAGTAGGTACCTCTGCCATGGATAGTAAGAGGCATGAGAACATATATGGGATGTCTGTGGTAAATACATGTCAAAATGCGGTTACATTTGTTACTGGCCCAACCTGAGAAAAACGTTTAGCTTCTAAATCCTCTCTGCTGTTTCTCTTCTCTCCTGTTTCATTGTGTCAGACTGGATCCTGGTGGTCTGGCTGAACATAATGGAATCAAGATGGGGGACCAGATCCTGGCTGCCAATGGAGTGAGCTTTGACGACATCAGCCACAGCAATGCTGTGGAGGTGCTGAAGAGCCACACACACGTTATGCTGACCATCAGGGTGAGGGGGGTGATGTGCAACCTTTGACCTTCCGTTTCTTGCATTGCAGCATGCAATGTCTGTTAATTATGAATTCATGACAGACACCATAAAAGAAAGAGATACCAAAAATAAAACCCCACACACTTAAAATGTAAAACCATACTCTTGTTGTTTCTGTTTCTGTAATATCAGGTCAAAGGAGTCTGGATTTTAACATGGACTCTCCATCTTATGCATTGCTTTAAAAAGACACGCTTCAAGAAAGGCATCTTATTTCTTTCCTTTTTTAACACCAGACTGAACCAAACTGCATTTCGATGGTGTCTTGCTTCCCTAATACAACGTATTTCCGGTTGAAACAGGATGGAGAGTTACGGTTCAAAAGTGTTCAGAAGTTCAAAAATGCTTTGCTTGTAATCTTGACCTGTCACAAATTCCATATTATTCCAAATTAATTTTTGAGGGTGAACACCCACAAATGCAAAAATCTGTGAAGGTGTTATTGGATGGAATTTTTATGTATGCCCCCTGGTATGCCATGAAGTAACCACTAAAAATATGCTGTTTTCTAGGAAATAAAATTAATGGGATTTTGATATAAAAATACAATATGAGAAAATAAAAATGTGTTGCTATTAATTATTAAATAGGTGTACGTTATAATACAGATAATTTTTCATTTCACTGTGACTTTAATGAGGGAACCTCCATCTTATACAACATTATTACTATAGGTTGTGTTGTCTGAGTTGAGTGTGGGGATGTCTGGTGTTGGATTCTGTGTTAATGACAGGCTGAAGAGGTGTATCACATTCCATAATGACCCTTTGTATTTGGTACGCTCTGTTATAAGAACGCATGTTTGCGGTTTCACTACTGCTTCAGTTAAGTGATCTTACATGCATCAACTTACTGACCTGCTTTTTATCTCTCTTTCTTTTGCTTTCTCACATACGTAGACCAAATACAAACGCATACAACTTCACGTCTGCCGCGTTGCTACCCACTTGGGAGAGTAACGCTTGTGTGGCAGGGCAGACAGCTGGCATGCAGTCGTAATATTCCTCGCTCACTTTACTTGTCGGAGCTTGGGTTTCGCGCTGTGAAAAATAGCCAAGCCGTGTGCATTATTCACCAGGCAGCTGGGATCAGGTGCTGATCAAAGCATAGAGCCGTGTTTTGTGCAAGTTTTGTTCTTGGATCCTTCACATTGCCCTTCTTCCCCTGCGGAAAGGGAAACACTGTAACTGAGACCTGTAGTAGAACTAGAAAGCACCCCAACTATCAAAGCTAAGAAGTTACAGAGATCATTTAATTTCCCATTGAGGATGATGAGGAAGAGCTGTATGGTTTTGGGTCTCTCCGTGGTTCTAGGGTTACTCTTTATCAAATATAGCGATCCTATAAAAGTTTTAAGGTCTCTAATGTAACCCATTTGCATATCTGTGGCCATATCTTTGCAGGAAGCAGGACGATACCCTGCCTATAAGGAGATGGTGGCAGAATACAGGTGGCTCAATAAGCGTATGTATCTGCTTTTTGTCTCAGGTATCAACACCAGTGTTTCATCATGTAGAAAGCTGCAAGCCTGTAGTTATTTTAGATTGAAGTGTAATTGTGAGTGTGTTTCTGTATGTGTGTGTATATATATATCCATGTGTGAGGGTTTGGATGTATGCATGCATGTGTAAGCCTCTATGTGTGAACTTACATGGTACTCAATGATATGTATAGATGATTATCTCTTGTAATAGTACAGTATGTGTCCTTCCTCAGTGGCCAATGGTACTCAGAAATCTTCCTCCCAGGGTTCAGACTCCTCAGCCTCCTCTCTGTCATCTGGGACTACGGTCAGCTCTCTGAGCGGCCTGTCCCAGGTCATGTTCCCCCCCAGCCTGCCGTTCTGCTCAGACATGGTGGACGTCTGCATCTCCACTGAGGACCAGAGGTCAGTGTCAGCTCAGTTCAATTCACTTTTATTTCCTCACATTTAGGCAAGTCATCTTGCAGCAGTAGTAACAGAGACTCGACCTGGACAAAATATTTGAGATAAAACGCTGCTGCTCTTTCAAATGTTTCATGAGGACCTTTAGATCTCATGGTCCTTTATTAGATTAGTAGTAATTTTCCTAAGGAGCTGGTTTCAAAGACATGGATGACATTTTATCTTACAATAAAAGGTTCAGGTCAGTGTAATCATGGACTAAACTTAATCCATGTCTGTGACACCACTCCAAGGAGTTCTTGTTTTACCATAATTTAGAGTTTATTTTGTTTTTAAAGGCTGTTGAAGTGGCTGAGAAGTAAAATAAATTCCTCCTCAAATAGTCAAATTATTTGAAACTATTTTCAAACAAGTCAAATGAAGTATATTTGAATAGCCCTTAATCATGGTTACAGTCTCAAAGGGCTTCACAACGCCCACAGTATGAAAATAATAAATGAAAACGACACCCCCGAACCTTAGACCCTCAACTGAGGACAAGGAAAAACTCATTAGGGGAAAAAAATGGAAGAATCCCTGGTCATGGGCTACTGAGAGGGAACAAATACATAGTATATATATTTTTCCCCAGGTCTGAGTCAGGGCGTATTGAGACTGCCATGCAGACCGACCTTCCCTCTCAGAGGATGGGCACAGACACCAGCCGCAGCCTGGGACCCATCACTCTGCTCAAAGACACTGTGATCCGCGGGGAGGAGGGCGGGGGGAGGAGAGAGTCCCCCAAGACAGCCATGCTGCTGGCTCTCAGCAGACCCAGCCGACCCATCAGCAGGTCACAGAGCCACGTCACTGTAGCAGGTGAGGCAAAGCTAAAGTGGACGAACACAGGAGAAAGTTCATAAGAGGAGGATGAAATGGTTGAACCTCAATACTATCCTCCGATTGTCTAAACTTTCTGCACTCAATGTGGCAAACCACATCCATCTGAAACCTATGTAGGAATAAAGTTATATAGATAAATACATAAAAAAGTATTGCAAATGCAGTTTGACCGAGGTCTGATGTTAACTGCAAGTCATTGTCGATCAGACAAAGTTAGCAGGTATCACCAGATATGCGTAATGCATGAAAACCTGGCTACAGATTAAGTAAATTAATCTTTACCGTCTCAATGTATTGTATAATGAGACTGAAGATCCTTTCTCATTCTCTATCCAAGGGGTATTTAGAGGGTATTTTCCATTAATTTCCCATGTAAATTAAGGATTTTAGGGGAAATGTAGGCGTTCACCCTTTGTTAAAGTTAAACAAATGACCTACTGTTCTTATCCCAATGTAGAGATCAAGCAGAAGAAAGAGAAGAAGCAGCAGAAAGGGAAGGACCCAGAGGAGAACGGCGCCCTGCAGCGCTCCAAGACCATTGTCAACTTTCTGTTCAGGGGTGGACGCAAGAGAGACACCTCCAGGGGGCGCTCTAAGTCCCTGTCCAGATTGGAGGCTAGCAGAGGTATCGCCTTTTTTGCATCCTCAAATGAATTAAGCCAAACTCTTCATTGGAGGGATGCAAAATTCCTGCAGATGAGGGTTGTGACAGCAAATTAAAGGATTAGCTCTGTTCTGGGCAACTATACCATTGAAACTATGTTATTCGTTTTATGACCCAGCACCTATTCTCCCCTCTGTTGCCAGATGGAGATCACGGACGGCGCCCCAGCATGATGCCAGATCCAGAGATGCTTGGTGTGGTGGAGGGCATGGCCCGCAGGCTGCTGACCGAGGAGGAGGTGGCTGCTGTGATGAAGACCTGCCGGAGGGTAAGCAGCTTGGCCCACAGCTGTAGAGAGACTCCGTTTGGACATTGTAGTTTTTTTAGATGCAGCAATGCTGATTCCACAGACCTGTTTTATGGCTGTTTCTAAGTAGGTAAAGTTTCTGTACCAGCTGCTGGTAATTTTATGGGAAGAACTGTTGCATTGTACATACTTGGAGTCAACACATCTTACTTTTAGAGAAGTGGTAGCAACATGATAGACCTAGTAAACATAGTAGGACCTGGCCAAATTCATTCTGTTACTGGCTTAGGGCTGTCCCTTGAAGGATTACTTGTTTGCGTTCTTTCTGTACTCCTTTTCACACTTTTTATAATGATTGAACATGTTTTTCTGCCCTCTTTTTTGTAAGATATCATTCCTTCAGGGCATATTTCATATTACAATTCATCAATTCATCAACTGTCTACTAAATCTTTGCCATTATCCTCGCTCCTGTCAGTATGTGGCAGAGCGTTCAGTGGAGAACTTGGTACACCAGCTGCTGGCTGTGCTGGACAGGCCTGAGAAGCTTCTACTGCTGAGGGAGGTCAGGTAAGGACCAGGAGGGGAAGACAGTCCCACAGCCCGGCCAAGTGGCACGTTCCAAGCCCTGCTGTGATAAAAAAAGAGTGTTGTAGTGGTGAATACAAGGGTGTGTAAACCATGACCTCCAATTGGTGATCATCATAAGGCAAACAACCACAAATATCAACCACAAAAATCAATCATATTTTCAGAAAAGCATTAATTTATATGAATTTTCCCTATCTTCATATAGCTTACATCAATTTGATACTACTTACTATGATGTATACTATTAATTTACATCATAAAGATTTACTGTATGTCATCCTAACAATTTTTTTTGGGGGGGTCATGTGTAAATCCAGCCTTGTGTGTGAAAGGGGCAGTCGGTACTGTGGAAACAGTGACAGTGATTACAAATACTGGCCAGTAGGGGATTAAGGATTTTTCAAGATAATCACCTCAAATCCAAATATTCCCTGATAAGGCATTTTTGACTCATTAAGAAAAGTGCTGTAACCTAACACAGTGAGGGAAATGACTCAGTGTTTTTTCCTTTTGCATCGTTCCTCAGAATGCTGGTTCCTCCGTCTGACCTGGGTGTATTCAACAACATGGTGACCCCTTTTGAAGTGGAGGCTTATGATATCCTCAAGTATCGTTCACGTGCGTATGATAAATTCAGAATTTGTAG